>NW_022258437.1:163378-174644 GCF_009602425.1 Actinia tenebrosa | reverse complement strand
GGGGGACATACTCTAATTTTTTTTTTTTTTTTAATGTACTGATTTTTACATGCACATTTTATAGCAATATAATGCTAATGGACTGGTATTAACATAAGGCCTGTTCGAGATCTTGGTCAATCTTGGGTACGCGTTATATTCATTAAGCCTTAATATATCGTAATGTTTGTACTTTAAACTAAACCCCAATCCCCAATGTATCCTGACTGAAGTTCATAATTATGGATTTCTGATCATGACTGACTCACGTAAATACTCCTCCGCCCCAGCCTGCCATGGCCGTGAAGATTCTAGGACCCAGATCCCTCGCTGGATTGATGGCGTAGCCACAGTTGAGTCCAAAAGTCGCTCCAATGATGAATACGGTCAGACCGATGAGGATCGGGGCGACGCCCTTGTGAGGGGCATTATTGTTCTTGTCGAGAATTGCGAATATGCACCCGACCAGCAAAAATGTTCCGAAAACCTATAAATAATAAGAGATTACGAACTGATTGGTTTGTGAACTGATTACTTTCTTGCACTTGGAGGGGTTGATTGATTTATGGAAGGATGGATTGAATAGGATAGATGGATGGATGAATTAATGGGCAAGCTATCGATGTAAGAATTGATGAATGGACATATGGATGGAATGGGATAGATGAATGGCAGAAGTGGATGAAGTGGATGGAATAGATGGGAGGAGATGAGATGCAAGGATTGTTGAATAGATGGATTGATGGAAAAGGATGGTTAGCATGGGATGATGGATGGAATGAATACATAAATGGATGGAATGAGATGAGATGGTTGGATGGCGGATTGGATAGATCGATTGAACAGCGAGCGTATAAATTCCAGTGCCCTCACCTGGTCTCCAAATCCACCCCTAATGGACAAATATTCCTGAGGGTATGTGGCCCATATGCCTGCTGTAGCATTAGGACCTGTGATTTGACGAACACCACCATCGAATGCGTCGAGAGCGTCTTAATGTGAGATAAACAAATGCATCAAATAAGAGAACTAGCCAAAATAATAAGGTTACTGTTAAATTAATACGACAGCGTGCACCGTGCTGTGCCTTGGCTGCGTTGTCTTACTGTGAATTTATAATCATAAAGCTGTTTTCGTACGACTTTTAAAAACTCAGTGCCGTAAGCGCACCGTGCCGTGACCGTGGGCTTTTCTTAGAATTATCTATTCCTTCAATTTAAAAATAATTTTGTAAAGAAATGGCGGGAGAAAGGCAGATGATCATCACAAAGACCCCACGCTTTATCTTACATTTTGTTTTAACTTTTCTATAAAGAGAACGAATGATTAAACAGTATTTCAAGGCAAACATAGCTGGATCTATCCCAGTCAAGTGTGTTTTCCAAGCATTTTTTAAAAAAGCACTTCATTTCAATGACAATGGAGAAGCTAAAAAATGTTTCGTTAAAAATGGTCTTTTTCAAGCAAATTTTACTTAAAAAGAATTAAAATGGAGAAGAAAAAAAGGTTTCCAGTTAAATGTGATCTTTTTTTCAAACAAGTTTCAAAAATTAAAATCTATTGAAAAAGTCCATAAATTAAAGCATATTCCTTTCTCATTCACATTTAAAAAAAATTTATATCATTTTATCAATTTAGTGCATATTAACGAAATTCTCTTTCCTTTGGGTCAATATGAAATGAAACAAACCCATACCAAGGTAAACACCGTAGACACAAGCAGATGCAAAGAAAGCCCCAGACAGCTGGGCTAGCCAGTAGACAGGTACTTTGGTCCAACACAGTTTCCTAGCAACCGCAAAGGCAAGTGTGACTGCTGGATTCATATGAGCTCCTGATATAAAGAAGATAGATATACAGCACTGAGATATACTTTAAATAAAGCCACTCATATGCTTTAGATGATGTCTTTGCATTGCTTGTCATTTTGACCAGTAACATATATATTGAGCCTGAGAAATGAAATATGACCATCCAAAAAATATCTTGGTTGGTGCGTGATCTTGACAACCGATCTACTGTATGGCCATTTAGATTTTAAGCCCTGATTTGAATAAATTATCTTCACTAAGAAGCTTTTAAGCGTAAAGGTTTAATGATTATAATACATATATATATGTATATATATATATATATATATCCTTAAATATATATACCCTAAACAAAGCTAATCTAACTCTTTATATACTCACCAGATATCCCACCGGCCCAATAACAGCCCAGAGTTATTCCAATACCCCAGCTAAAATTCACGGAAAAGAATGTGCCTTTGGTCTCACGGCTCAACACCATCTGAGCAATAGAGCCACATCCAAAAGTCTTTGAAAGAAAATAATTACAGATAAATTTTAATCCTTGTTGGTCATTAATAGCATGATCAAAATCAAATATTCTGACTATAACAGACCAAACTAGATTTTTCCGGTTTTTGAAGTACAAGAATTTTTTCCTGTTTTGAGTTACAAGAAATAATTTTTAAAAATTAGGTAGAACAATTGTTCCTAAAATGTATTATGTGGGGATTAAGAGAAGGTAATGATGTTTAAAAAGCTGATGGTCTAGGATGAATATGAAAGAAGGCATTTTTCAAATTACAATATTAAAGAAATTAAAATTATGAGACTAAACTTTTATGACCTAGCTACATAGGATGCATGCATTTATATTTCATGAGTACTTACGACAAGTATGAATGTTGCCAACAACTCTGCTATCGCCAGCCGCAACATCTCTGGTGCTTTACACCTTGGAAGACTGGCCATAATGTTTACAATTTACTCAGAAAACCAACTAAAAGGCAAAAGAGAATATTTGAATGGCAGTTGTGAAAGTTATCTAAACACAGCTGTAACAGTTATAGATGTATCTTATAACTACTGGTTAAGCAGTTAGAAGATTGAGCAATGAACCCAGATGAGTTGAAAATTACACTCTCTGTATGAATTCAAAATAGCAGTGGGTTAAAGTGGTTTTGATGATTGAATGACAAAAGAATTCTAATTCAGTTGTTGATTGGACAGAAAGCAATATATGATAAATGCTAATCAATGTATACCAGGGACATAGGAGCCAGGGTGGCTAAGAGTGCTACAGTCTCCCCCTCCCCCCTCTTTTTGAGAAATGATTTTTCGCATTTATTATCTTCAATAATGCTAAATCACAATATTATAACTAAATTCTTATATTCAAAAATAGGAGAAGCAATTGGCTCATACCAGCAGGCATATACTTTCTATTTTTAGACTATGAGACTTTAAGTTGGGTGGATAAATTTAGTACATTTATCTGCATTTAAAAACTCATTAATAATTCATGAAGRAAACACAATAGAAATCATGACCATGAAGGAGGTTTTATATCTGATATAGATTCGTCTTCATTTGCATAAACTTTAACTTGGATTTTCTCTATCAAACTTGGTTCATTTCGTAAAGAATTCGGTACAGTATGAGAACATACATCTGGGGTTTTTTAAGCCGTTTAATAAACTCGCAGATCGTGTTTTATCGGGTCTAAAACCACTCGGCTACGCCTCGTGTTTTATACCCGATAAAACACTCTTGCTCGTTTATTAAACAGTACATAGAACATAAATTAAAACATAAAACCTTTTTTTGTGTGTGTGTGTGTAACCAAAGGGGAAGGGCCGGATTTTCAGAGGGGACGGACATCAGTAAAAATTCTAAAAAAGCTGACTTTATTGGAGGGTCATGAATTATGAATTTCTTACTGATTGAAAGAGGTAGGGCTCAAACCATTTTTCAAATTTTACTACGAATCCCCAACCTTCCCCCACCCCCCACGTAATTAAAAAATGTATCTAACCTAGTAGAAGTTGCTTACATAGATATACCAAACTGTGTAGATGCTATTTCAAAATAACGGTTATTTTAAAAGCGCAGTTAAAAAAAGAATATAAAACGAATAAATCTTTGAACAATTGCGCTAGAAATATCGTGATAGAAATTGACGTGATGTATCTCATGTTGTTGATATCAATGCATCACAATGTTTACTATGAATCAAATAACTACCAAGCAAAACAATTAAGAAAAGATTAACCTTTAGTACATATTCCGAGTTTAATATTGACCTTAAACTTAAACACGTCTTCAACCTATATATATGAGTGTCTAAGGGTAGGTCAAAACACATTTTTAAAAGCAAAAWTAGATTTAGAAAATAGATTTGTCTCGAAAGTTACGTAACCTTGTATAAAGTCTCCCTGTTGCATAAAACCTCAAATATTTTCAGAAAATATTATAAAGAAACAATTTACCTCTTTATTTAAAGCTTTTTTCAGGTGCCAGTTTGGTGAGAATTGTTTCGTAGTCTAGATCTTGTAGTCTTGAAAGTCGTGACAAGATATCAAATTCGCGCGCAAATGAATGAATAATCACGTGATTAGTTATTCATTTCATGAGAAATGTAAATCATTTATTACTTTAACGTTTTTAAAAAAGCTATAAAATCTTAAAAATCACAGTATTTTTCCACAATTTTTTTTTTTTCATTTCCAGGATTTAAAAAATGAGCTGTGGAGAATATATATCGAATGTTTTTTGACTAATTAATTTTACGACCTAAGATCTGTCGCAGGTGGCGTAAGAGGTTGTAATGTTTTGGTCCTGTCATCTTATCAATCGCTTGAGCCATTTTGTGACAGATTCAAGAGTCCGATTCATCTCAAATGACTCAACGAGAGAGTTTTGGCTTCTCAAACATCATATGGGCGTTCCACACTCCCGAACTCCTTTTGACCGATTCATAGCTTTCAATGGACGTCATTTCTAGTTAATTGCATGTCTTCGTAAAGAGAGGATCCTGAAAAGGGGATCCTAATCCCATTCCCAGCCCCCACTTTGACCAAATCTTATAATTCCGGCCATCCTATCTCTCTTTTCATAAAATCGCATTTTCCCAGCTCAAGAGAGGCGCGCGAATTCCAGCTCCCATTTTACCCCTTCAGGACCTTCTAATTTAAAATGGCCACAATAGTTCTGCATGCGCAGTTTCATTCCCTTGGTACAAAATAATTTTTTGGGAGTCAATTTTACTTTAAAAATGGAGTTGAATCCGGGCGACAATGATGACAGAATGACTCCTATTTTGGAGTTAAAATAACTCCACTGTATTTAGAATGAATATGATTCCCGGTGGAGAGTAACAACAACTCTTTATCTGAGCTAGAGTAATTGAATTCAATCCCTTGTGGGATTTTATTTCAAGGCTTTGGAATAAAGACGGCCAATCAATAGGTTGCTATGAAAAGACGTCGCTTCCGGTTATAACTATTTTTTGTGGCTTGTAGAATCTTGGAGGTTGTTTTGATCTCTTGTTTTCTGGTTTCATGTCGTAGAAATAGTCAAATACAATAGTTTGAGGACTTATTTTGACATGTTTGGACTTAGCATCCGCTAGTTGCCCCCCAGTCAACTCCAAAAAAGTCACGTGATTGATAGTAAGCAATTAATCACAGTTAATATCAAAAACTTTATTTACATTCGAATTTTAAATGACTCTCTTTGAGTAAATAAGGCGTAATGATTGTAAGCCACCTATATATGTTCAATAACTTATTTATGATCTTAATATATACAGTCAATTCAAAAAACGTTGTCGTCGACCGTCTCAAGCCTAAGCGACTGGACCGAAAGGAATATGGGTAAAAATCACTGAAGCGGTTAAATATTCGTTCTGAATTAATTGTTCCCGCTAGTAATAAGATAATRATGGCGAGAAACAATCCATCAAATTCATGTCTTCGGGTTTAGGGAAAGAAAAACAAAGTAGTTATGATTCAGTTCACAATTTCGAAAATGTGAAGGCATTAAAAAAACGTCTCCTTCAATATTTAATTCCCGCTCGCCTACGAAGGTTCGTGCTGTAAACCAGGCATAACTAGTCAGATAAAATTATGGAGTCAACTCAGATTCAATGATTGCTACCYAGAGTTCCTTTCGGTCCAGTCGCGTAGGCTTGAGTTGGTCTACGGCAACGTTTTTTGAATTGACTGTATCTATAAGATGTACTCCGCTTAAAGGTCCAATAGCATCTGAATATCTTCGTTTAGGATTTCCATCCAACGTTTTTTCTCTTGGCAACCAAAGTCGTCGTTCGTCACCTTAGCAACAAGGTTGACTGGTTCCTTGGAAAGTGGCGGTAATGGAACCGGAAGCTGTTCTGCTCTAGATCTTTGAGTGCTGTTCTTTGAATTCATTGTCCCGAATGAGGCAACACTGCACGCTTGTGAAACTTTGAAAATACTTTGCAGACCTACTGACCGTTTTTCGTTTATCGCCATGTTTTTGGTATTGAAGATTTGGCCTCTGAAAACAGTAAATAGAATTGGAATAAATCAATAACGCAGCGCACTGATTCTAAAAATAGCTTAAAGATTTGGACAAACATTGCATCGGTTTAACCGCTACGAGGATTATACGAACCGATTCTATCATTTTTATTCAAAGATACAACAATAACCCATGAAAACTAAGATCAACTGCGATCGGCTGTGAAAATTATCTGCTGAAAGTAAACTTGTAAGTTTGTTTGTCCGAATTTCGCCTTTGTCTTCGTTTTTATGACGTTACGGTTGACCACATTCATGGTTCCGWCTCCATCCCAAGTTACCACAAGCTCAACAAATTATCTAGAATATCTCAGAATATGAAACTCTGATTGCGGAAAATTGATTACAATTGTTGTATGTCTAGCATGAATAAAAATCCCCCTGGTGATCTACTCCGTTTTGCCGGTGTCCAAATAGTAAAAAGAACAGTCAAATAGACACAAAAGAAATCAATGGAATTAGGGTCTACGCGTATTATTYTTATATCTATTTCACGGGTTAAATGCCTTCACTCTTTCACGGCTCTATTGGTATTTAACTGCTACTACTACTACTTTATTTAAAAAATATCCATACCAGCGCACGTCCAGCGCAAGTGACAATGAAATAACTATAAATACTTTTCTAATCGATAAATAGCTGCTTAAAAATATTATTTCCAATTGTCATAGTTCAAGAAATGTAGAAATTTTTTTGTTAACTCGGATACTTACAACAAATCAGTTTTCCAGGTATTAAGGCTACCGTGTAGATGCTTGATGAATGACCAATGCAGAATGGCTGGGATCACCGTCTTGACCGGCAATTTGTTCAACCCTGATGTCAGCCAGGATTACAAGTATCAATCGGGGCGGGGACGGCGGAGAATATTTTAAAGGGGGGAGCAAGTCTCTCTTTTTATTCATATCATACCTCAAACTAAGGGTATTTAACTCTCGTAATAAGTGTACGGGGGCTAAAGCACCTCCCCCGGCTCCGCCGTCTCTACGAAGACTACCACCTTAACATGCTTTACGTCATCTAATAAGAAATGTCTCAGGGATGACGACTTTATCTCCACACCCTGATTAGGATAAATTTCGAGCTTCTCTACTAATAAAAGGCGTGTTTTAAAAGGTCCAATTAAAGACGGCGGGTTCGGGCTGAGACGTTTGCTTTAAAATCCACTTTTTCCTCTCAAATGAAAACGAACAACAATGACTGGTGATCTACGTGTAGATATATGACATACTAAGATTTCTCCACGTACCCCCTCCCCTCGGGAAGAAAATCAAGCATTATGATTGGTTTGAACTTACGTGTTTTTACGCCTTAACGTGTTAGTTCAAAGCATAAGCCATTTGACAATTCCCTGACAAGTGAACGAAAACAAGCGTTTCCGTAGTAACCATGACTTAATAATACAGCAATGAGTTAAGGGTCGTGCTTTTCCATAGTAACTATGACACAATAATACAGTATTACCATAGCAACGAGAAAAGGGTCGTGCGGTTTCCATAGTAAAAAAATATGTGTTGACGCACAAAGACACTCCTACTGAACGACATAGAAAAGAAAACAGATTTTAATTAGGGCTAAGATTAATTTGAGCTAATTAGTAGTAATTGCTCGTATAGGTTTGAAACGACTTCTCCCGACTTTCATAAAAATCACAACAATAACAAGAATATATTAAAAATTTGCCACAGCACGACTCATATCAAGCTTTACTCTATCGTTGGAGTAGAGAAAGCTCACTCCATATATGGTATGATCAATTCCATATTTGGATTGTGCGGAAAAGCGGCAAACAAAAAGGCAGTCGTTTTACAACGAATTCGACATGAACATTTTTGAAGAAGAAAAGAAAAGAAAAAAAAAGACAAGTAAAAAAAGACAAACTTTGGAAAATCGAGGAAGGATACGGGGACGATGCTAACTCGTGGGTCTGCCTCGCAGACAACAGACACAGGGAAATACGACACTCATTGTTTGATATGATATATGGTGTGCCGGTTTTGAAGCGTTTATAACCAAGAGTTGACCGCGTTCACCGAAAGGAATTATAGGTCAACTGTCTTTGGTTACTGAGCATTTTCTGAATGAGGACTTAATTGTTGCAATGTATAGATTTCTCTTGTCGATTGAAATGGAATTTATGAGTTCGACTATAGCCTTTATGATCAATTTAATGAATGAAGAATTCGTATTTCATGGGTTTTCTGGGCATAATCATGAGAAATGCTAATCAAAATATGATGTTGAATCCTCAATTCTGATTGTTTGACCTTGAGGTCAATTCAGGTGGAAGTTTGCAGAAGGTCAATTATCTAGTTTTGCAGTATAATTTTTCAATAAACCTATCTAGCTTCAGGTTTTCTTAATGCTTTCAAGCCGCCATTTTTCTTGTTGAAAACTGTGGGTTTTTATGAGTTTCTTAATAGCTCCGTTAAGAAATGCTTTCGTGCAATATAAAGAAAACGTCTGTCAAATTCCCAAAATTTGTTTTTTTTATTCCTCCCCCCCCTCCCCCCCACAGTTTTGATTTCACTTACGTCACTCTTAAACGTCTCATTTGCAATCAGTGACGTCATAGTCGCCATGACAACAATATATGGTGGACACATTTGATGTTAAATCATTACAATTAACTTGGAAACGATTTTAAATCATCTATAGTGTTAGTAGCTTTTCGGTTAAGCACACATTTGAGCGCATTATACAATGATACTAACAGAAGATGACATTATTCAGAATGTCACAATTAAACTACGGAATTCGTTAAAATTAAAATAAAAAGTCTGGTAGGACCCTGATGGCAATGAATCTCTTTCGTTAGTCAGTGTAGAGCATCCGAATAAAATACAGAAAGCTATTGGTTCAATTCCCATCAGGGACGATTGTCGGATTCTAGTCGGATGCTCTACCACTGACTAACGAGAGCATAAAATAAAATAATATGTTGCTAATAATATACTATTTAGTTCATATTACATTCTCTACTTCGATCAGTACGACCCTTTTGCCCTTCGCTTTTCTCGTGTTGAAAAGATCTCTCTCTTGGGCTCACTCCTTAAAGATCTTTCCGACACTCGAAAATCATATTCGAATCTTTGCGCGCCTTTGTTTTTCCCACTTATTAAGTTTATATTGCACTCTCTAATTCAGCATGACAGTTTTTGCCTTTGTTTTCGGACTCAGGAATCAAACAGGGATCGCCTTCATTCTGCATTGATCCAGACTTCTCGTTGTCTTCCAGCTGGTCTTTCTTGTTGGGGTGATGCAGTTCAACGAAGAAGATGTACAGACCCGCACCCAGTACCCCGCCAAGARAACAGGCAACACAGGGAACCCACCACCAGTGATTTCCAGCTCTGAAGTCGAAATATACGCAGTCATGATATCATTGCATTGGAGTACATTTGGTTTGAATAGTATGAAGTTTAAGCGTTGTGATTGAATTTTAAAAAATCGCGCGATGCTAGGTCAACGACTGTGCGAGTAATCAAAAGGGGTTCCCCAGAGTCTCTAGCMTTTGATCGAGCATGCGCAATAAGAGTGAAAGGGCTCTGGGGTCGAGAATGTAAACAAGTGCCAGGACTCAGCATCGTCACGGCCATAAACCTTTCACATCAGTCACATGAATATGAAATCATTCAGAATTTCAACCACGTGAAGCCTTCCCTGCTAGCAGAGTCTCTCTTCTCTTTCTCTACCTTCTTTCAAGCGGGGAGGAAGGAGACTCTGCCGATGTAGAGCGTTTCCCTTGATACACCCTCGTCCACGATTGTGGACGAACAAAACCAGTTTTAAAACCGGTTTTTAACCGATTACTTGTAGTGCGCATGAGCAAATGTAACACACCGTGGCGCCGAACATTGTTTGACGAGAGCGGCTGTCAAAATCATGACAGCGTTGCTAAGTTACGCCACGCATGCGCGACAGAAATAACGTCCTACATCGGCAGAGTCTATTTTTCTCTCTCAACCAAAACAAAAGGAAAATAGGCTATGCTAGCAGGGAACGTGAAGCCGTAATCTTGATTATTTATACTCACGTAAACACTTCAGATCCCCAGCCTGCCATGGCAGTAAAGATCCTCGGTCCCAGATCTCTCGCAGGGTTGATTGCATAGCCGCAGTTAAAGCCGAATGTGGCACCAATGACGAACACAACGAGTCCGATGAGGACTGGAGCGATTGTTTTGTCCGGACCGACGTTGAACTTGTCGACGATGGCGAAGACACAGCCAACGAGAAGTGCGGTGCCAAATAACTTTACAAACAAAAGAAAGCTTATCTTAGACTTTAGTGGTTTGTTGGACGACTAAATCAGTTTTAGACGCAAAGCTTTCCATTGGCTGATCTAAGTCAGGGCGCAGCTAACCAACTCATCGAATAGACCAGTTTCGAATTCCAAATTACCGCTGTGTTCCTTGATTACAGACTCATTTGCACAGGGTTAGCCTCGTATCAGTGTTTAAATATTCACAAATACCAACAGAAAAGTAAAGAATGCACAACTACAACAATACAAACATTTTGAAACTCGACGGACCTTGACTGGAACACGTGAATATTCTGCACGAACTCGAGGCTAAGCCTGTGCAAATGAGTCTGTAATCAAGAAACACAGCGGTAATTTGGTATTCAATTGGGGTCTATTGGGTCAGTTTTACGCGGAGGAAGTGGAAACGCAGAATAGTCCATTTGCTCTTTACCAATCTAAACATATCAGTCATACCTGATCGGCAAACCCGACTCCAGTGGTCAGGAATTCCTTYGGATAAGTGGCAAATATCCCTGCTGTTGCAAGCGGTCCAGTTACTTGTCGAACGCCACCATCGAAGTGATTTAACGCATCTGAAAATAGATTTGGATATAATATATTCAGTACCGCTACTGCTACTGCTACTGCTACTGCTACTGCTACTGCTACTGCTACTGCTACTGCTAC
>NW_022258437.1:142460-162822 GCF_009602425.1 Actinia tenebrosa | reverse complement strand
CTGTCATGGCTGCCATTACGTGAAGGTGCAAAGCCTCTATTGTTATATATTTAGCTCCATACGACTTTAACAGTAGAAATTTTCTTCTTGGGAAATAAATTTTGTCAAGTAAAAACGTTGCATTGTTCATGTCGATAACATGGACCCCGTGAAACCACCCCCAGTGTGTGACCGGTGGCAGTGATGTGCGTACAAGAGTGTGGCTTGATGAAACACTGGCTGATAATGTGAGCCACTAATGCATTACTTCTCAGTGCTGTGTTCGCGGAACTCATAGGTGAGTTAAGGTGCATGTTGCTTCTTGACTGTAGTTGGACCGCAAAAGGACCCCTCTTATAGGCTATGTGTTCCCTCATGCATTCGACACCTTTCCTTTTGCGCGACAAACAGAATTCCCAGGAAAGAAGAAGGAAGAGGAATGAATCCAATTATTATTCTATTTGTCGGGGGTTTAATATGAGTGAGTATTGATACTGAAACGGCCGCGTCGCGTCGCGCCGTGTCATGCCGTGCCGTGCGGGTTATGCATATAAGGCATACCTGACACACCGCCAGCCCAATAACATCCCATAGTAACGCCAACACCCCAGCCGAAGTTGATGGAGAAAAATGTTCCATTTTGTTGCTTGCTGAGAACGGCCTGTGCAACAGAACCGTCACCAAATACCTTTGAAGAAACCAAAAATAAATATTTAAAAAAAGTAAAAATAAAAATAAATAAATAAATGAATAAATAAAAAACTTTGAAAAAGCAGAAGAGCAACACTATCAGCTCAGATGTTGTTCGCGCGTAAGGTCGTGGGTTCAATCCCCGGCCGGACAAACACTCAGGGTCTTAAAATAACTGAGGAGAAAGTGACTCCAGAYTTTATCATTACTAACCATATAGAAGGGACGTAAAAATACCACTGAGGACTAGCAGTGACCGCCCTCAGTGCCCATGCTAACCCACATCTTATGAGAAATTTATAATTCACCCAAAAAATAATAATAAATAAAGCGCTATATAAATCATAAATCGTAATTATAGTTAGGAGAGATAAGTGCGGGAGATATTTGAATTTTGGAAGAAAAAAGGGCTAGTTAAGTAAGAAGAGACTTACAATTAAAATAAAAGTTGCGATGAATTCCGCTAGTGCCTCACGCGCCAGAGGCGGTAGCCTTCCTCGAAACCTGCTCAAAGCCATCCTTAAAAATGGCAACAATTCGAATTAGTTCAAACTTACACTCTCCAACATTACGCCCGAGGGGCAAGTACGCCCCGTGACGACAGAATAAGGACAGAGATGCGTGACATAAACTTATGTGCGTGACAAATTTATCCCTAAAAACAAAAGCAAACTGAAACTTCAAATATTGGTATTAGTCCCAAAGCTATGTTGTAAAGCAAATGTGGTTCATTGCCGCGCAGCTAGCGTGACACAGTAAGCATACAATTGCGTGATATCAATATATGTGACATCAACATGCTAAACTTGTATGACATAAGTATGCGTAAATAAAAATGTGTGAAGAGCGGCATGAAGTACGAATGAATTTCTAGCAATCATTTTTAAATGGAAAAAAAAAACAATTTCGCAACTGCGTACGATTCCCGAATTTTTCCGAATGGATTCCGAGAGACTTCCGAACAAGGAAGTGCCATTTGTGAGTTATCAGGTTAACAATGAATATTACGAAGAGCAAAAAAAGATCGCACACGAACAAGACAAAATAAGAAAAATAATGATTGTAATGGTATGATACTTATTGCCATGCTCATGTCAGCAGCTCTATCTGGCATTACCCTCTGACCTGTTTGCCACACACTGACGACTTACGAGCTGATTACGTTGCTTCAATATACTACTCTCTCTGACTGTGCAGACAAATTATACATCGTATTCGGTTCCACCAACGTAAAATCCCCACTTAAGATTCCCAAAACAAAAAATTCCCTTGACATTCTTTGAAGTCTTTCTCGAAAAAAACAAAAATCAAAATGCTATTTGTTCTTATGTGCGATTGTAACCGCGATGATGATGATGATGATTTTACACAAAAATATGTAAATCAACGACCGACAATCCGTCCTTCGATGTTTTGAAGCTCAGAAAGGATTCCTTTTTGTGAGAATAACAGAGGGTTTTTCTTTCCGTTACAGCTAGCTGGTTGTAAGAACTGAGAACTCAAGAACCCCCAAAATGTAGGGTTTTTTTCCAAATCTCTTTATCCTGGTAATCCCCAGGCGACAGATAAGAGTAAATTGGAAATGACAATATTAGAATAACAATTTCAAGGGTTTTTTTTCTAATCTTCAAATAGCAAAAATTCAAGATTTGAGTCAAATGTATTTCTATTTAGCTATTATTGTATGGCTTTCTCCGAATCGTACTGAATCGAGAGTGCGCGTAATATTGAAAACTGCCGCGCTAATGCTATAAACAATGCACTTTTCAGCTTTATATTTCTGTCTTGTAAGTTTGGAATTACATACCACGGACAAAAGCGCATTTATCTGCAGAATTGAATCGATTGCTCACGTTGTAGAGCGCAGTCATAATGGCTGGCAGGTGAAAAATATCTTTAAAACACAGTAAAACAATGCTATTATCGCCGTATCTACGAGCGATGAAATGAGGTCGGATGTTTAACATACGATAAAAGAAATGCCAATACACAAAAAAGGCAAGGCGTTTGACATGGAATAAAACTAATTCGAAAAATAAATAAATAAAAGCGAGAAAAACAAGATGTAAGCACTGTTCAATAGCTACTGGGCCATAGGATTGAAGATGAATCTCTCGACGGTTATTTTTCCAAGCGAAAATATTTTTAAATACTACAACGAAGCCCGCTTATCGACACGACTTACCTCGAACGGTGAAGAAGCAGTTTTATTCCTTTAGCTTTGGGTAAGGTTTACGGGTGAATTGAAATCCTTACCGCGAAATGTAAAAAGGGGGCGTTCTCTTCCGATAAAACCAAACCAAACCTTTGTGAATTATTCCAGGAGCTGGATTCAAACATAAATACATAAATTACAACCTACTACCCTGTAAATTCAGTATTGACCTCGAAAATGATACTGACAAGTATACTATTACAGCTCTTAGCATTTAAGTTTTTTAAGATCCCAAAATTATGCAGGCTAATAGAAAATCTCTATTGGGTAGTAAATTTTGTGAAAAGATAAAGATATGTTTACGATCTTTTTTTAATATACTAATAAGATTTGAGTTTATTTTGTGAATCACAATTATTCGCTGATTGACTTAGATCCGAGGGTATTAACCTTGTACGACATATTTCAAATAGATCAGTATTCRGCCAGTCAGAAAGTTAATCGTGAAGGAAGATCAACTTTCTGATTGGCTGAATTGATCGAATATGATTCCAGGAGGTCGAAAGCGAATTTGAAATATTCGTGTCTTCGCAAGAATGCTTTTAGAGATATGCTTTCGTGGGGATCTATTTTACTTCGTTTTTCTTTTCCTTTCTTTCCTTATTGGAAAAAATTGCCCATACATCTGGAATATTTGCTCTTTTCGGTCTCTTAACTCTTTTTCCAAAGCAAAAGGTTGTGCTTAAAAGTAAAGTTATATAACAAGTAAACTGCGTGACACAACATCCTAAATGACCCTGTAAATCTTCTGTTCTTTCGCTAACTACGTACAATATGTTTTCGAGGCTACGAAACCTAAGAAACCATGAGGCGAATGTATAGCCAACAGATAGTATCGGAGCTTATAAAATCAGCAAAAGTACGGTTCTAAATTTTAACAAATTCCTATGAATTAGGAAATTGTCCAGGAAAGCGCAGTGTTTTCAAATCCACTTCAGTTTTTTTGACAGGTTCTGTTTTATTTCAAGGAGAGACGATTTTCTAGCTTGACCCCGGTTACTTCATGCATTTTCTCTTGTAAAATACATCCAATAGCGTACATTCAATTCAAAAAGTACGGTGGTTTTTTCAATAGAATTCAATCTAAACCATATAATACAGTCCGTGAATAGTTGAATTAACTGAATCCACTTCTGTTTTTTTGCCTAGATAGTCATTGTTCTAAAGGGAAAAGATCCAAAAACCGTGTTTTTGAGACATAATTTGTATGGGCCCACAATAAGGGGCGTGAGCTTGAAATCGTAGCTGACCAAATGTTAACAGATCTTTTCTGTTCTTTTTTTTTTTTTCTTTTCTTTTTTTTCGGCAAAGAATAAAATATGTCCAGATGGTGAGGTAAAAACCAGTCTAGAAATCTGACGCTGTCTTGACGATGGACTAAAATGGTTTTTGTCGTTCGCAAGACGCGTGGTTTAATTTCCCGCTCTTTTTATGTTTCTTTGTCACCGCTGCAGCCACAGGCTGCCCAGGCTGTTATCCTGTGGCTTAAAAGGCAATGATATTTTCAAATATTTGACGATTTTTTTTCTGACTTAAAATGCTTAAAATAAATGTTTACAAACCTCTATATACACTGGGAGTTGATATTAAATTTTTCGGGAAAGAAAATTTTTCGAAAATAGCAAAAATACGGACATAAAAGCTTTAATATGAATCCCCAGTGGATTACATGAAGGTTTTTAAATATTTATTAACCTTTTTTTTTWAAATCTAAAAGAAAAAGAAAAAAACGTAAAATATAAGGATAATAGCATGTGCCGCCGACAAAGAGGGTTTTTTTTTGTGTTTTCTCGTGCTAGTTTTTTTTTTCTTTAGCTAAAATTTTACCCCCCCTTTTTTTTCTTGCCACAACAAAGCCGAATTCGAATTTTGACTACCATTGTAGAGAGTTTTTATGAAAAGGTTTATCGCAACGAGAAGGTACGTTTATTGGGGGAGGGGGAGGGCTGGAGAATTCGCAGTGAACCGTAAGAAATTGTAGCCCCCCCCTCCCTTCCCCCAACCTTTCATTCAGTAAGAAATTCATGACCCTCATCTTAAGTCAACAAGAAAACAGCTTTCGTCGAAATAAAAGGTTTGACCGTTCATGAAAGTTCGAGTTTAAACTGTTGGCCCTTTTCTAAAGCCCCCTTGCACAAGTGAACGCGCGAAAATTCCGTTTAGGCTCAGATCGCCAATTTCAGATCTGAGACCGTCTTAGAAATAGGTGAACTAATTAAAAAAACAGCTCACTTCATTATACTTCAAATGTGAAGATTCTTTGACAGCGGTAAATTTATAATTAGACGGCCAAGCAGCTGCTAGCAAATGTAAATTCAGGTTACACTAAACACAAGAAGTAATGATAATGAAAATGCTTCTGAGTAAACACTCGTATAATCAAAGAACGAATATCTTAATCGATAGACATTTTATCATTCATCTACTATCCAAGTGAATATGATTTCGGACGAACGGTATGAAATTTTCTTACTATATATTTTAGTCGCTAATTCTGATTATTTCAAGTTCACATTACGATCTTGTTTTTATCGACGCTTTTTTTGTACATGGATGTTGTCGTTTTGTCTGAGAATGATGCTTTTGGGAGGGATTTTTTTCTGCGGCATAGCTTTGTCCTCTCGTTTTTAATTTCAATGTTTAAACATACCTTCTGTCAAAGTCCATTAAGAAATACGAAAACAATCGTCAATTAAAACAGCGTCAAAAATAGTTTTTTAAAAAACGCATCCCATCTGAATTTAATCCAGGGATAGCGTTGTTGGAGCGGAAATCTCCGGCATAGCCGTATGAAATGTTTCGCGCTGCTATGCGACGGTTCAKCCGACAAATCTAGAAGTATAGTTCTAAATGCTTCAATCAACAAAACTAGAAACAATTCCAACCAATATGCAGTTAATAAACCTGGCAAATAAACTATTTCAAGTTTACTATTAAAAAAATAGAATGCTTATCGCGCATGCGCAATTGAGATTTAGACTCCAACTTGTACCGAACCTACGTTTCTTCATGCTTCGTCGCAGGCCAGAAGAAACGCAGTCTCTGGGTAAGAGATTGGGCCGGTTAGATTTTTCTCAACCAAAGTGAGTAATATTTCTACCTAGGACGTGCGTCTATCAACTGCTTTATCAATAACTTTAGATCTCGTCCTTGACCCGCTCAGCTGGTAGAGTTTTGCTGCATAGAAACTGCCGTGAGCAAAAGAGTTCCATTATTTAAATAGCAATATAGAGGTTAAAATGGCATGTTTTAATGTTCCCTTAAAAATTGATTGTCTTGTGGCTACTTGACATCAGTCGTTTTCGTTCTTGCCTGGACGAGGACGAACTGAGATCAAAACCATCATTAAAAGGATTTTCCAGAATGTTTTTGAGGATTTAAAAAAAAAACCAACAAAACCTTGGGTTTCAAAGGATTGAAACTGAACTGGTCGGATTCCTTTTGAGAGATACGAAAATTTATGAATTTTTTCAATGATTTATCCAGCTATTCCAGTATTTTTTGGGTAGATAKCTTGATCTGATAAGTCCCTTCCTCCCCTACCCCTCCCCCTCCCCCAAGAAAGTTAAATCATGCAAGCTACCTAATCTAAACTTTGATTATTATATCAACTGGATTTCCCTTTACGAGCTTTCTTTGCAGGTCTAATAAAAGGATTGTCCATGACGTCTGAGACTGTGACTGATTTGTCAGCCTTTGAATTGTCACTTTTGTCATCATTGTTTAGATCAAAATCTTCGTTTTCTTCACAGCCAGAAATAGCAAGAAGATATGGTAGAGGAGGAGGTGGATCCATTATTACTGAAAAGAAAGTTCAAGAAAATAAGTTAATAAATTGATTCCATTAAATGTACAATATACCTACTTTGAGCATAACGTTTCCCCATTTCAGACCATGTGTCATCCTCTTGAGAATAAGATTCTTTCCTTGAGTTGTATCCAAATTCATGTGTCTTCTCATGTGCAACCATTAAATAAAGAAATGATACTATAGGGAATGAAACATGGTCTTGAGAATAAGATTCTTTGTTTCAGTTGCGTCCATATTCATGTGTCTTCTCATGAGCAACCGTTAAACAAAGAAATGATACTCTAGGGAATGACACATGGTCTCGAGAATAAGATTCTTTGTTCGAGTTGTATCCATATTCATGTGTCTTCTCATGAACAACTGATAAACAAAGAAATGATACTCTARGGAATGAAACATGGTCTTAAGAATAAGATTCTTTGTTTGAGTTGTATCCATACTCATGTGTCTTCTCATGCAACCATTAAACAAAGAAATGATACTCTAGGGAATGACACATGGTCTCRAGAATAAGATTCTTTGTTTGAGTTGTATCCAAATTCATGTGACTTCTTGTGTGCAATATTTAAACAAAGAAACAATACTCTAGGGAATGGCATGTGGTTTGACATGGGCAAAATGAAAGGAAATGAATAGAAAGAAAAGGAAAGGAAAGAAAGAAAGGAAAGAATGGAAAACAAGGAAGGAAGTAATGAAAATGAAAGGATAGGAAAGGAAGAAGAAAGAAAGAAAGAAAGAAAGGAAAGGAAAGGAAAGGAAAGGAAAGGAAAGGAAAGGAAAGGAAAGGAAAGGAAAGGAAAGGAAAGGAAAGGAAAGGAAAGGAAAGGAAAGGAAAGGAAAGGAAAGGAAAGGAAAGGAAAGGAAAGGAAAGGAAAGGAAAGGAAAGGAAAGGAAAGGAAAGGAAAGGAAAGGAAAGGAAAGGAAAGGAAAGGAAAGGAAAGGAAAGGAAAGGAAAGGAAAGGAAAGGAAAGGAAAGGAAAGGAAAGGAAAGGAAAGGAAAGGAAAGGAAAGGAAAGGAAAGGAAAGGAAAGGAAAGGAAAGGAAAGGAAAGGAAAGGAAAGGAAAGGAAAGGAAAGGAAAGGAAAGGAAAGGAAAGGAAAGGAAAGGAAAGGAAAGGAAAGGAAAGGAAAGGAAAGGAAAGGAAAGGAAAGGAAAGGAAAGGAAAGGAAAGGAAAGGAAAGGAAAGGAAAGGAAAGGAAAGGAAAGGAAAGGAAAGGAAAGGAAAGGAAAGGAAAGGAAAGGAAAGGAAAGGAAAGGAAAGGAAAGGAAAGGAAAGGAAAGGAAAGGAAAGGAAAGGAAAGGAAAGGAAAGGAAAGGAAAGGAAAGGAAAGGAAAGGAAAGGAAAGGAAAGGAAAGGAAAGGAAAGGAAAGGAAAGGAAAGGAAAGGAAAGGAAAGGAAAGGAAAGGAAAGGAAAGGAAAGGAAAGGAAAGGAAAGGAAAGGAAAGGAAAGGAAAGGAAAGGAAAGGAAAGGAAAGGAAAGGAAAGGAAAGGAAAGGAAAGGAAAGGAAAGGAAAGGAAAGGAAAGGAAAGGAAAGGAAAGGAAAGGAAAGGAAAGGAAAGGAAAGGAAAGGAAAGGAAAGGAAAGGAAAGGAAAGGAAAGGAAAGGAAAGGAAAGGAAAGGAAAGGAAAGGAAAGGAAAGGAAAGGAAAGGAAAGGAAAGGAAAGGAAAGGAAAGGAAAGGAAAGGAAAGGAAAGGAAAGGAAAGGAAAGGAAAGGAAAGGAAAGGAAAGGAAAGGAAAGGAAAGGAAAGGAAAGGAAAGGAAAGGAAAGGAAAGGAAAGGAAGAAGAAAGCAAGGAAAGGAAAGGGAAGGAAAGGAAAAAGACTGATCAGAAATGCAAAATGGAATTCCTATTAACTCAATTTTATCCAAATCCTTTTTCCTCTTCTATAAAATATAAGCTGAGATAAAAGAATCTTACATAAATATGCAGGATCATTTTCAAGACCAGGACAGACTGCTGCCTTTAGATCCGCTGTCTTTGCAAGAAATCTAAAACATATAAATAGAATGCAATAAATAGGATATTTATAAACCCCTTGCATGTGAATGTGAAATTGTCTAATAGACCCTTTGCCAAAATGGCGGCCAAAAATTGAAATGCGTTAACTTAAAAAACCAATACCAGCACTGGAAAGAGTACCTTTACATTAGTAACCATACAAAGATTCATTATGTCAGGTTTTATATCGGCCGAGAAAACCTTTGTTGAAAATTGACAAATTTACCATGAGACATTTGTATGTCTCCCCAGAAATATAAACGTCTGTAAATTTGTCAATTTTCAACTTGATTTTCCTCAGCCGATATAAAACATGACATAATGAATCTTTGAAGGGTTACTAAAATAAAGGTGCTCTTTCCTGCAGTCTTTCGGTTTAATTTTAACTCAACCAAATTTGCAGCCACCATTTTGGCAGGGGTCTATCCCCTCCCTGGAGAGCCATGTTCAAAGGCTAATACTGTATATGTATCATACTTAGCTAATCCTTGTTCTATTTCTTTGCGCTGGCTGGCATATCTTTCCCTTACAGCTTTATATTCTTCACTTGTTTGCCGAACAGTCTTGACAAAGATTATAAAAGCGCATTAATCTACTGTTTGTTTGCTGCAATTTGGGGGGAGGGGGGAGGGGGGAGGGGGAAGTCATTTTATGTACAAAAGGGGAGAGGTTTAGGAGATTTTTAAATGGGTTACTTATGGAGTAGAGGGCTGGCAAAGAGAATGACTGATCACACCAAACCTAGGGAGATATAAAGGAGATTATCATACTTAGGGGGTGAAAGTGGGGGTGGGGGAGGTCACAACAAACCAGTATAGCATAGCATGAGGACTGCCGATGATGAATTATAATCACTAATTGGCTCCAGTTATCACTATGGCATGATTGGCCCAATTTGTAATAATGGCCCCAGTCTGAGAATCCTTACAGAAAGTCCCCGAAGAAGGATAAAAATTTCAAATTCAAACTTACAGGTGTCTTGACGTAAGAGTGAGGATCAGGAAAAGCTGGTAAATGTGAAGGGATGTAAGAAGGACGAGGTTGTTTTTGACCAGCTTCTAATGCTTTAGGATTTGGTGTTACTCTTGACTTTAAAGCTGAAAAATTTATAGAAATAGGATGTCAATATTATTTTGAAGATGTACTGTGGAAAGGTTTGATTGAATCCCAGAGCTGAGGGATTACATGTATGTGAGTAGAGTTGCTTGTTTATTCTCTCCTCGTTTAAAGGATTTTTCTCTGTGATCTTCTGCCCAGATGGGAGGCATGGGTAGCAAGCACCATTCAGACACTTTTCTCTCACCCCTGTGTACAGGGTAGTTCATGTCTGTGATTTATATATTATTGACTGTTATCATATAATTATCCATAAAATACCTATATTTCTCCTTTTCGAAAAACTGATATTTTCACATGTGAAAATATCGTTACCATGCTATTAGTTTATAAATAAAAGCTTTTTATAATGATAAAAAGCTTATTAAGTCGATTTTATGCATAATTATATGATAAACAGAATATTACATAAGCGCTTGGGGATATGAAATTTTTCTTCTCGGGTTGAAAATATCTCTTCAACACTCAAAGATAAATTTGGTATCTCCGCGCGCTCATGTAATATCCTCTATATCTGCATGTGTGACTTATTTGATGTGTTGTTCTCTCTCTTGCCACAAGGGTGTTTCTCCAGGTTCTCTGGTTTACCTTCCTTCATAATATAATAGCAACGAGAGAGTTGGGTGTTATATGATGTAAATAAGCAATGCAGGGCAATGCATGTGGAACAAACCTTAGGGAAAAGCCTTGTGGCATGGTTGTAAAATATGAAATATTTTATATATTACATACAGCTATTTCAAAAAAGTTTGTATACTGAATACTGCATACTGATTAGTGCATTCCAAGACCAAAGGGCATTGTAGGTCTCGTTAATTTGAAATAAAAAGTAAATATACAGCAATTAACTATCTATATGTAGTTAGTATATTGTTTCAGATGGAATACACTAAAAATAGAATAAATTATTATTATTAATCCTACTTTAGACAATGTCACTATGACCCACAATGTACTTCAGTCTTGGAATGCACTATTCAGTATGCAGTATGCAGTATTCAACCTTTTTTGAAATAGCTGTATACATGCACAATAGCCTGCAATTTATATTTCCAGGCCTGTCACTAGGACATTGAAAGGTGAGGTTCGTTTTTCTACCAATCTTAGTTATATATGCTATTTCTTGAAAAACTAAAATAGCGCTAAGCAACATTTCATACTTCTACAAAGGCAAAGAGGGGGGTTTGTTCAAACCATTGAACCACCCCTAGTGACAGGCCTGATTTCAAAGAAGCTTTCAAGCATTTGTTTACTTACGATTTCCTAAATTGAGCCTATGACGCCTTTTCGCATAAGTTGGAATAGAATCAAGATCTGCCCCTAAACACAAATACACAATGAGAGTTTGTTCTATTTTCATTTCTTTTCTAGCTTTAATTATTACTATATCATGTCAAAATAAAGACAATCTATCTTTTTTATGTACATGATRGTGCAATGCCTCTATTCTTGGGGTGCATTATACCTCATACACAGGTAAAAAAACGGATTCCCAAATTGGGAATTGTTGGGAATTTCCTTGAATTCCCAATTCGAACACCAACGTTGGGATTTATTGTTGGGAATTTCCTTCTAATACCAAATAGAAAAACAAAATTCCCAACAAACTAACATTGGGAATCACTGCCACATTCCAAATTTTGTTCTCTCTGGGAATTGKATGGGAATTCGTTGGGAATTCAAGGAAGTTCCCAACAAATTCCTAATTTGGGAATCCAGTTTTTTTTCCTGTGATAGCCCTCATGTTGGTTGATGATAATAAAGCATTACTCATTAGCTTCTCTTGTTAGATCAATCAACATGCCGGCTGTTTCTTTGTCATAAATATCTCAAGGGATTTTGAGCCATGTGGTCGCACCGCAAGAACACATGCAGCTGGGTAGAGAGATGTACTGTGACACCCAAGTGTTTTTCCCTTTCGAGAACAAAGCAAGGGTGTAGCAATCATAATTTATCCTACCGCCCACAAGCCTGAAGTCCTTTTGGAGACAAGTCTTTTGGTGTTGCTGAGCCCACTTTATGGAATGCTCTTCCCGCTAGCCTTCATAATATATCAAGTGCATTTGTAGTGTTTGAAAAACGAGTAGGAGTGTTTTATCAGGTATAAAAGCACGAGGCGTAGCCAAGTGTTTTTAAACCTGATAAAACACGATCTACGAGTTTTTTGAACTGCTTAAAACACTCATGAACAATTTATAAGATTTTGGTTCAACTGGAGCCACCATACACGTCAAGAACATGGGTTTTTATACTTCGATAGAGATTTGACATCACGGGCATGCGCAACCAGATTCAATAGAAGCTCCCACACGTTGGATATTGCGTGCCAAGGCAAAGACAGGCACGTTAGTCAAAGATCATTAGGGTTGACTATGACCTTGATGAAGCTCTATGTCTTCATCTAAACTTGGATGTATACTTCATCCCTGATGAAGTCATCCTCATAGTATTCGAGTGGTCTTTATATGTCTTTATATAAAATCACTTGAATACTAATGAAGAGGACTTTATCGGGTATAAAGGTTCATGCACGTGACGTGTATGGTGGCTCCAATTGGACCATAAGCTTATGAATTATTAATGAGTGTTTTAAGTAATGTTTAATAAACGAGCAGGAGTGTTTTATCGGGTATAAAACACGAGGCGCAGCCGAGTGGTTTTAGACCCGATAAAACACGATCTGCGAGATTATTGAACGGCTTAGAAAACTTATGATGTTTGTTCTCATTGTGTACTGATTTTTTTACGAAATGAACCAAGTTTGATAGAGAAAATCCAAGTTAAAGTTTATGCAAATGAAGACGAATCTTTATCAGATTTAAAATCACCTTCATGGTCATGATTTCTATTGTGTTTTCTTCATGAATTATTAATGAGTTTTCTAACTACTTTTAAATCGCAACTTAAGACTCATCTTTTTAAACTAGCGTTTAATATTTCATAGATTATTAACTATGTAATGTATTTTCATTTCTGAATTTTATTGTATATATTATCTATTTGTATATTGTATATTTATTGTTGCAATGCACTTTAATTGATCATTATATGCTAAAAAGCGCAATATAAATTAATAAATTATTATTATTTTTTTTTTGTTATTATCATTATTATTATTATTATTATTATTATTATAGTCCTAACAATAAGCCTATCACCTACTTCTCTCGCATATCGAAACAAAAGACTTCATAAAATCTACTTACCAACATCTATGAGGGCCATTCTTACATCCCCTAGAGTTGGTTTTACTCGAGTTGAAAGTTCACAATGTGTCTTCGCACTACGAGCTAATTCTGATAAATCTGACAGGGAAAAAAAAWATTTGACAAACCCTAAGCTTGACGAAATATTAAAAGAATTAATGACTGATTTTTGCCGTTTTTGTAAACAAAAATAAGACCCAAGTTTGTTGTGTGAGTTTACACAAAAGATTTCGAAGTTCACTGGCAGAAGAGTCGTGAATAGTAAAAAATGTACAAARCGATTGTCGAATTTTACTTACAACTTTGAAGCATTTCTGTTAACGTTTCTATTGCGAGTCTAGAAGCCGATGAAAAACCTTGTTCTCTGCAGATAGCACTGACCGACATTTGGAGAATACTTCTTTGTACAGAACCACTCTCGGCCGCCATCTTGGATTGGAAACATCACGTGGTACAGCCAGGCTCAGGCTATCACGGTTGGTCAGACAGACAGACAACAGACAGGCCACAGGATGACAAAATCGGGAAAAAACGAAAATCAAAGTGAGTCAGGGCTGGGCTAACTAACAGATCGAAATCATGGAATTACTAGCCCATAGACAGATGGACAGACAGACGTTCCAAGATCTGTGACTAGTAATTTTCCCCTATAGTTACTAAAATCGCCCAAGATACAACTTAAAAAACTGTATTCCGCAAAGGCGTTTCCATTCTCGCTGTGTTTGTCTTTTCTCAAGGGTTTGTTAGCTCGTTGACAAAGGCTGTACCGACGGAAGTTAAAGCGAATGTTTTAACTTCTGTTAGTACAGCTTCTCAGCGAGCCGAACAAACACTTGAGAAAAGACAAACACCGGGTAAACACGGAAGTTGAACTGATGAGAAATAGATGACAGGACGGACCAGCGAAAAAAATTTAACTGCCAAAAAAATTTTTAATATAAACCTCTTTTCCTTGCATGTAACGTTTTCCCATTTCAGACCACGTGTCATTCCCTTGAGTATTATATCTTTTATAAACCCTTTTTACTTGACGCGTAATGTTTTCCCATTTCAAACCCCGTGTCATTTCTCTTTGTAGTTACTGGTTGCACATGAGAAGACGCATGAATACGGATACAACTCAAACAAAAATTCTTATTCTCAAGGGAATGGCACGTGGTATGAAATGGGAAGACATTACGCCAAAGGTGAAGAGGTCTATTATACCAGCTTGACTTATATATTAACAAAAGTTTGAACGTAAAAAGTTCCTTTATTTGACAACTTCAGGGACCCTCCATCATTTTATGGGTCGATGTGTGGGTGAGAAGATGGGGAAGGGAGGGGGGTGGGGGTTCAATTTGTTACTGATGACCCTCGCTTTTGAAGCCCCAGCTATCCCACTATTAAAAAACGTACCTTCTCTGAATCACATGCTAAATGCTGCTAATGTATCGACCGTAAATGTGTATCGATATCTTTTTTATTTACTCGTTAATTTTATATGATATCGCTCACTCCTTCATGTACTCGCAACTGGAAGATATGGAAACTCTTGTGAACGCAAACGATATCAAGCCAGCTATTAACTTAAAAAGATAATCTCTCTGTCTTTTCTTTAAAATAGATTAGAGGAAGTATTTGCCAATCATATTTTTGGAGAAGTTAAATCAAGCCTCAGCTGAATCGATAACCTTTCAACATTTTTTTGGGCTGTAAAAATAGAAAGACAGTTCATCACAATTCAAATTTTCAAATATTTTCTTGGTAGTTTTTTCAGCTGATGGGAAGAATAGAGTCTCAGGAGTTAAAAGGCGGTGTTTTAGAACCCTTTCTTCACTTTCATTTTGGTCCTGATCGAGTAGTGCTGGACAATGAGTCTTACGAGTCTTCTTCACGTTCTCTTGGTGGGGCTTAGCTGCTTTGCCATTGCCGTTTCAGCAGGTTAGTGTTTCTGTTCTTAATTTTACTTTCATGCAAGCTTACGTTTCCTTTTCTTTTCTTTTCTTTTCTTTTCTTTCCTTTCCTTTTCTTTTCTTTTNNNTTTTTTTTTTTTCTTTCTTTTTTTTTTGTTTCCTCCATATTTTAATTTTATAATAATGACATTATAGCCACTGCGTGCGTAAATAGTGATTATTAGCTACCATGATTAGCTTGATCACTCAAGCTAATGAAAAGATTATCACAGTTAATAGAAACGCTAGCGTATAGCGTATCCCCATTCCCGCCCTTCGCTTGTAGAACATTCCGGCCCTTGATAGCCCTGCCTCAAGCTCCGCGCTCACGCTCTGAGTAAGCATGAATTTCTCGTTTAGCCTCCACATTTTATCGATCATTGAAACAAACTCTGGGCTGATCTAAGTCAGGGCACGACTAACTCACAGATAGAATCCTGAAACAACCTCTGGGCTGATCTAAGTCAGGGCATCAGTGACTAACTCATAGATCGAACCCTGAAACAACCTCTGGGCTGATCTAAGTCAGGGCACGGCTAACTCACAGATCGAACCCTGAAACAACTTCTGGGCTGATCTAAGTCAGGGCGTCAGTGACTAACTCATAGATAGAACCCTGAAACAACCTCTGGGCTGATCTAAGTCAGGGCACGGCTACTTCACAGATCGAACCCTTAAACCATTTCTGCTCTGATCTAAGTCAGGACACTACAAACTTATAGATCGAATTAGAATTTAGCTTTTCATGTTTTCATTTTTGTTTCTCAGTTCCTGGTGACTGCTCGTTCGATTTTGACCTGTGTGGTTACCAACAGGATCCCAACGATAACTTTGATTGGAGATTTATGACCGGAAGTACTGCTAGTCCTTCTACAGGGCCGCAAAGTGACCACACGACTGGAAGAGGTAACTTGAACTCGAATTTTATTGCTTTCATGATCATGCGCACAGTAGCGTATCCATGAGTGTGGTAGGGACGTAGAGAGGTTGAAGGTTGACTGAAGGGGGGAGACAATTAGAGTAGATAGTAGCCATTCTGTTGAGTATCATTTCCTTGTCTATCTCTCTTTCTCTCTGTCCTTTATATCTAGAGCGCAAACTCTAAATCCATGTAATAAAATCAGATTCTCGTAAAAAAATCTGATACACCAGAAGACATCAAATACACAAGAAGCTGCAGACTGCAGCTCGTTATCATTTTTACTTAGTTGTATTCTATAACAGCTGTCCCTTGTATATTTGTTCTCCCCTTTGCATTATATTAATGACCGTTCTAGTTGATAGCAATAACAATTTTGATTATTATTATTTCATAGATTTAGTTTGCTACAGGCCTCTCTTTTTCATCTTAGCCCAAAGTTTCTTCGTTTTACACTTTTTCCTATTTTCCTGACACACCAAAGGTCCTATTACTTTTTTCGTTTAGGATCGAAAAATCCGATACAAAAAGTAAAATGTTCAATTTTTCTCTTCCTTTCCCTTAAAGGATGGTATATCTATATTGAGACATCAAGTCCTCGTTTAAACAAAGAAGAAGCACGTCTGATAAGTCCTCCAATCTCGAATACCAACGGCAATTGCCTGGCATTTTACTACAGCATGTACGGGCTGAATGTACGAACACTCAACGTCTACACCCAAGAAAGCAGTGGTTCAAGAACATTAAGGTGGTCGCTGACAGGAGACAGGGGATCGCATCATTGGCGTTTCGCTAAGTTAGCGCTGCCTTCTTCTCGCTCGAATCTTAGGGTATGTATGAGAAAGATGAAAAAGCTATTCCTTAGTTTACAAGCATAATTCATGCGCCACGGGCGTCTTTCAGTCTTATCATTGGTAAGCACTCACATCGTTCTGTAAGTCAATCATTTTCTCACGCACCTTGAGCCATTCTATTGCGCGCTATAATTTTTCACGATTCTTAAACGTTGTAAATGACGCATTTGGTAACATTTCCTGAAGATGGGCGCTTAGCCCGAAAGTTTGGAATATAATATATCAAATCGTTAAAGAATTATTAATCTATAAACACAATTAACGAGGTTAATTATATTAGCAGGTGCATATAAAGTGTCCAATTTATTTGAATAGGTAACGCACGACCTCTTATAATCGTAATTATATTAAACGAGTAAAGTGCAATTTATGAATTTGCGATTTTTTATTTGCACTACACTAAATAAATTTGCACAAAAAAATCATGCTCGTAGCTCGAGCTTTGAATACCCTTAAAACGGGGCACTGATGGAGAGAGAGGAATAAAGTGCGCACCGCTCTTCCAGTTCTTTCTATCCCTGGTAGATCGAGCTTTGAATACCCTTAAAACAGAGCACTGATGGAGAGAGAGGAATAAAGTGCGCACCGCTCTTCCAGTTCTCTGTATCCCTGGTAGACCTTTGAATACCATTAAAACAGAACACTGATGGAGAGAGGGGAGTAAAATAATCCCCGCACTTCACATTCTAGTCCTTGTGGCAATAATTCAGTACCCTTTTAGATTCTTTTCGACAAAAAACGCAACAAAAGATCAATATTAATTTTGATGTTTTCCTGGCAGATCGTATTCGAGGGTTTATCGGGCACAGGATTCAGGGGAGACATAGCTATCGATGATGTTAAAGTATACAACGCTCCCAACTGTGCTGTCGTACCTCAAGGTGCCACTCCTCAACCAAATCCACAACCAACTCAGCCTCCATCACCACCTTGTAAGTTTATTTTTTCCCTTATAGTGCCATTTTTTTAAATTCAACGGTTGCGCATGAGAAGACACATGAATATGGATACAACTCAAACAAAGAATCTTATTCTAAAGGAAATAATAAACGATGGTTTGAAATGGGAAAACGTCATGCATTAGGTAAAGGAGTATGAAGTAGTAACTCATACATTGAATTGGAATTTAGCGTGTGTTTTGCGGAGGGAGGAAAACCGAAGAACTTGGAGAAAAATACCCCAATTTCCTCTTTCTCTATCGCTTTTGGCTCCGACGACCTTTTTTGAAATAGATGCATATCATAAATCATAAAAGGAGAAATCTTTTTGTTTTAGGCTGCGTTACTCGTTACCGGACGAACTTTTAACTGATCAAAAATGTACATTTAGGGCTTCTGTTCACCCAGGACTGAGCTATCCGAACAAAAATTCGTACTCGTAGCCGTGCAAATTTGGATCCGGTTTCGTGTAAACAGAACGCATTGTCAACGCCAAAGCTTGTCGATTGTTTACAAGTATTATGAGCCACACTCACTGGGCCGATCCAAATGCGTGTAAATAACGTCAAAGCGTTTGATTGACGGCAGTTTATTGCAAAGTGCACATCGCGATTTTTGTCTGGGGTGGCCGCGTAGCAATGCAAACGGCGGTAAACGGTATGTACAGGTCAAATGTTTGACCGGATAGAAATTTGTCCGGTACCGTGTAAACACAGCCTTAATTCAGGACCATTATTTCTTTTACTTCTCAGCTGTTCCATCGTGTGGTATCAAACCACAAGGTACGAGGATTGTTGGTGGTTATGAAGCAGCCAAAGGGGCATGGCCATGGCAAGCAATGCTGTTGTACCAGACAGCGTCAGGCAGCTGGAAGCAGTTTTGCGGTGGGACCCTGATTACTCCTGAATGGGTGGTGACGGCCTCTCATTGCGTTAATGATGTCCGTAATGTGGAAGTCCCATATCACAGAATAAGGTAAGGAAATGAYGCGTGGTTTTTATGATGATACATTTATTTACCTTCTGCGCAATGTTTCTGGTTCTAGGATGGGCGCGCACTATCTCAGAAAGATAACAGGCACAGAACAAGACTTTGACATCGAGCGCATCTACATGCACCCTGACTACAATCGCTACCCATCACAACACGACAATGATATCGCCCTTATCAAGCTCAAAAGACCTGCAATGCTGAACAAATGGACCCAACCTGCTTGTCTGCCTACTGATTCAGTGCAGTTTGCGCCTGGTAAGGCCTGTTATATCTCTGGATGGGGTCACTTGAAGTCTGGAGGAGATTCACCGAATGCACTACACCAGGCAAAGGTATTTAAAATGCCTACACTCTTGAAGGGGAAAAAACGCACAGGCGTGCTGTGTGCTGTTATAAAGCACGCGGGGATTGGCGAACACGAGAGAAGTGTTAGAAGAAGACGCGTAACGGAGCGCTACTCGACACTTCTCAAGCATTCTGCCAATCCCCAAGTGATATAATAACTGCACAAAGCACAGCTAGCAAATTTCTTTTATAAAGTACAAATAGCTAGCCGTTATTATGGATAGGAATGACACAACTGAAATTGCGCGTGTGTGCCGTGTGCTCTCATAAAGCTCGCGCTCCCAACCAATCAGAACACGAGATTTATAACAGTTATAACAGCTTGGTACGCTACTACTATTAAATTTAAAAAGCAAAATCAACGTGGCATGCGTGACGGGGAAAATCGCTAGTGTACCCATCGAATCCTATCCACAGGAAGCCCACACACTATCTTCTATCATTTTACAGGTTCCTCTTATAACCAAGGCTGAATGTACCAAGCCCGGCTCGTACGAYGCCAACAAGATCACAGACAAGATGCAGTGTGCAGGATATCCCGGTCAGGGGGGCGTCGACACATGTCAGGGGGATTCGGGGGGTCCTCTTGTCTGCGAGAACAATGGCAAATGGTATCTAGTCGGCGTTACCAGCTGGGGTTACGCATGCGCAGACCCAAGATACCCAGGTGTTTATGCTAAGGTATCCAATCTGAAGAGCTGGGTACATCACGTGATCGCCTACCCAAATGCCCATTGAGAGAGACTCATGGAGTATGTTGAGTTTTTTGATTTAGAAATAGTATGATTTCATGTACGATGATCAAAGAAATAAATAAAATAATACACGTAAAAAAAAAAAGATTTACCAAGTTGGCGTTGTTGACTGTATAGAGTGTTTTCACGTGACGTCACAGCGGAAATTATGGGGTACCAAAACAATACATTTTCTATCCTCTTGGAATTGAACTCTATTTTTATGCAAAATACTGTGCAAAAAGTTTCTATTGTTTATGGCTGCCTTCTCACGTGAGTGAAAACGCTCTATAGACCAAATGCAAAACTCGCATTGATGTTAGGCTTAAGTTGTGAACGAAGGGATCTGGCGTGATGCAAAGCAATTTGAGGTGATTCAAGAGTCACGGATCATGCCAGATCCCTTTGTTCACATCTTAAGCCTCACATCAATGCGAGTTTTGCATTTGGTCTATGGTGTGTTGCTTTTTTCCGGTTTTTGATTGGTTCAGAGTCACGAAGTTGCGCGAGGGAAGAATGCCTTGTGAATGTAAGTGTTGCGATTGGATGATGTTTGTTTTTCCGCTTTTTGATTGGTTCAGAGTCACGAAGTTGCGCGAGGGAAGAATGCCTTGTGAATGTAAGTG
>NW_022258437.1:95241-115711 GCF_009602425.1 Actinia tenebrosa | reverse complement strand
CCTATAGGTGAGAGGTGAGTGTTCTACCGCTATGTCATCCTTGAGTCTCTTTAAAACTAAGGGAGACCTAACAACCTTTACTCACATGTGATGCCAAGTCCAGGAATTGAACCTGAGACCCAGCAGTGATATGTGAATGTTTTATCACTATGCCACCCTTGAGTCTCTTTAAAATCAAGGGATAGGCCTAACAAACTCTACTCACATGTGATGCTGAGTCCAGGAATCAAACCTGATACCCAGGGGTGATATGTGAGTGTTCTACCACTATGCCACCCTCAAGGGAGAGACCTAACAAACTCTACTTGAATGCAATGCTGAGTCCAGGAATCAAACCTGAGACCCTATAGGTGAGAGGTGAGTGTTCTACCACTATGCCACCCTTGAGTCTCTTTAAAATCAAGGGAGAGACCTAACAAACTCTACTTGCATGCGATGCCAAGTCCAGGGATTGAACATGAGACCTCAGAGGTGAGAGACAAGTGGACTACCACTATGTCACCCTTGAGTCCCTTTATTTTAAAAATTAGCAATATAATATAAGACTCAATACCATGTTCCTTGTTCTTGTAAATCCATTTATTTCCATCCTCTGTTAAGAGTTTGTCCGCACCAAAGCCAGCATTAACGAAGGCATTGACAAATGAAGATGCAAGATTTTGTCGAGCAGAGTCTAAAGACACACCACTAGATATTCCTGTGTGAGACAAAATTATTAATTTAAAAATTAAAAAACTGTGATTTTAAAACATAGATAGATTTAGATTCTTCCTCTTACATGTAGATTCATTATGATCACTCAGTAGCTCTTTGCTTTTGATTGCTGGCATATAAAATAAGCTATTGATGCCAAATGTGATTACACCAGAGCTTAAAATAACAGTCGGACATTGGACAATGTCCTTCCAAAATTGGAACCTGTCCGGTCAAATTTTTTCCTTGCTGGACATTTCTTCCAGTAACATTGAGCCAGGAACGAGGTACTGTATGACTGAGCTAAAACTAATTTGGCTGGTCATCTTGACAGGTGGCTTATCGGCCATTATTTTAAGCCCTGTACACTGTACAAATTTTGTTGTGGTTACTAAGTTTTCAATGTTGCTCCCCTGCTTGTACCGCACCCTTCAAACCCTTAACTTGAATGGTGACCAAATACCTTGACTTAGTTTCCTGCTGGTACCTCATAGAAGACTCAAGATATTAATAACTTACCTTTATTTTCAAGGTGAGTTTTGTAGATGTCTTCAGGAACTTTTGGTTCCATAATGTCCAACTATAAAATTATGGAAAAAAATACAGATGAGCTTATTCAATCTTACTTCATACATCTAGTCCAGTAGACTATTTTTGAATAAGTACAGTTATATCTTTGTACTCATTTACTCAGGGTAAGCAGGTTTCAGGGTCTAAATATTCTCAAATACCAATGGTAAATGCATAACTTCAACAATATGAACACTTTGAAATTCATTCAATGGACCTTCACTGGAACACATGAATATCCTACACAAAATCAAGGTTAACCCTGAGTACACAGAGAATTTGAAACTGATGCATTGTACAGTATATAGCATACATAATTATAACATGTGTATCAGAGTCTCACCTCTCTTGCTAAACTCAGGAAGTTCTTGTTCAACAGTGAGTTAGACATGATTTCCATGATATCCTCATAATCATCCATGTCTTCATCCAGTTCAAGGAACACCTGCTGTCTGGCCAACATGAATGCCATCTGACGCTGAATCAGCTTCTTTTCCTCTCTTTAGAAATGTATTAATGAGATTTAGTTGACATACTGCAAAATATCTCATAGATTGGCTATTCATTTACTGAATCTGATAGTGATGATCATGATCATGATGATGCTGATTATGCTGCTGCTGATGATGACGAAATGAGATTTAGTTGATATGCTGTAAAATATCTCCAAAGATTGTCTATTTATAAACTGAATCTAACAGGATCATGATCACATTCATTTAATATTTCCTGTGATGCATGATCATGAAAAAGTAAAGATTGTCAACTCGTGAATAGCATGTTCTTTGTAAAATAATCCCTGTTGCATACAATACCCATTAATATAATGTGTTAAAATATTCAGCCATTCAACCAAAACCTGTGGAATTTTAATCAACTGGTATTGTTCTCAAAATGAGAGTATTTGCTTACTAAAATATAATTTTGATCATACTTACACTCCTGCACAAGATGTAAATATCTCCTTAACGAGTTCAATATCATTAAGTTGAATGGCCAGGTTTAGAGCTTCTGGTAGTTTGTCGAATTTCCTGAATATACTGAGTGCTGTCCTGAGTAACGTTGAATCCTCTGGTTCAGGCACATAGTTAACACAACTGTTATAAAATAAAAACAATCGGAATTATTTTACAGGGCTTTAAAATGGCAATCAGTCATGGGACAATGTTCAGACAGAATTGGAACTTGTCCGGTCAAATCTTTGCTTTGCTGCTTACTTTAATAATCATTAAAATATTAATAATTATATTTTATTGACCAGTAATGATGAACTAGAAGCAAGGTATGACCAAGCTAAAACTAATTTGGCCAGTCATCATGACTGTACATGTATACATAGATGCACAAATTAACATAAATAATGTCTGGTGGACCTTATGGTAAAAGGAAAAATGATGGTTGTAAATACAGGACTTAACATAACGCCAGACATCGGACAATGTCTGGGCCCAGAATTGGAACTTGTCCGGCCAAATCTTTGCCAGTCATATTGACCAGTAATATTGAGCCATAAACGAGGTGCAGTATGACCGAGCTAAAACTACTGTAATTTGGCCTATCATATTTGCTGACTGTCCGGCCATTATGTTAAGCCCTGTGCTACAGCAAACTGCAAGGTGTACATGTATACATTGATGCACAAGTTAACATTAATCACCTTATGGAAGAGGGAGGATAATTGATGGTACTGTATAAAGTTTTTAAGTAGGTTACCTGGTTAGATAGAGACAGACTCTCTGGAAGTTATTCTCATCTGTATGCTTTTCCAGCTTATCCAGTTGTTCAATCTCCATCAGTAAATCACAGGCATCAGTCTCGGCATTGTGCTGCATGTCATACAGTATAATCTCCATAGCTAAGGCCACCAGTTGTTCCACAGCTATTTCTTTTAGCATTTTTTCTGTGTACTCAGCTCTAATTTCTTCTGATAAGTGCCTAAAAAGATTAAGTAAGTTCCAATGGATGGACTTCATATCAATAAAACTTGCCACTGAGAACTATCTTAAACATAAGTTTTGTGACATTACTTTGTTGGATTTCTGGTTGGCATATATAGGTATTAGTCAAAATTGGGATGGGGAGAGGGGGGGGGGGGCAAGGTCATCCCAGCTCCTCTGAACTCTCTGCCACCTACAGAAGGCAGCAGTATTTTCAAATTATAGCTTAATGGCATAATATCTTACCTGACATATTCATGTCCCCAAGATTCAAGGGGTTCTTTTGAACCAAGCATTCTGAATTTAAGACACTCTCGGCTTTCACTCACCATTGCCAGAACTGATATGATGTCAGCTAAAAAATGCTAAAATGATACAAGTAACATTATATTTTGATTGTGGAGTATCTCACAAATTCACAAATCTCAGTGAAGACTATTACAGCCATTCTAAATCACACGAGCCGCTCTAGCAATTGTTTCTGTCGTGATGAAGAAGCTTTTGGTGGACATCAATCAAGGCGTTTCCATAGATGGTGCATGCGATTGAGAATGGTTGTAATGATATCTATGAATATGAATAGCTAACTTATAAATAAAGCTAAACGTGAAAACGCTACAGAAACATCCCCAACAGAGGAGAATCCCATCTGGTAAATGGATATATTTGTAAATCAACTTTGTGCAGGAATTCTTATTTTTGCTTACTCTATTTTCACCATCTTGCCATTTTGCATAAATCTCTTTCAGCCCAGTATAATGCTTCCTAAGGAACTTTAGTGGTTTTGGTACAGACGTCATTGAGCTCGTACTTGCTCGTATCTGTGTCCTTAGCGCTTCTAGTGCCGGTTTGTGAAGGCCAACGTTGGATTCCTAAAATGTAACGATTCAATTTAAAATCTAGGAATTTCAAGGGTTGGGTACCAAACAATTCAGTATTAAGATACATATAACATTGCCAGGTGTGTCTGGTAGTTCAGGCAATCAGAGCACTGGATTTGTAAAGTCCAAGGTCAGCGGCTGTCATAAAAATTAAACTGCCAAACCTCAGTCCTATTTAAGGTATGTTGTTCACCAAACACAAGCCTGTAGCAAGTTTTTAAAACCTTTTATGGGAATGTGTTTTAATTTAAATTGTGCTAACGAAGAATTAAGCTTATATCCCATCTTTCTCCCTTAACTAGAGTGGACTCCCTCAATCAAATCAAACAATTAAGAGAAAAACTTTCTTACGACTTTTAAACCGTTATCATTAAAATTAGGGACAAGGTTTACAAGTTGAATAAAAAAGCTTAAATTTACTATTCAATTAAATCGTACTTTGTCAAAAAGTGAGAGGAAAATTTCAATAAGTTATGTGTAGTCTGTCAAGCAAGCAAAACTTAGTCTTTCGCACTTCATATTATGTCACCAAAGTAAACTACAAACTTACCGAAAGTCTCTCGACCAACATGTTCAGCTCTTCTTGAAGCTGGCGATCTTCTTCGCTCTATGAAGTTAAAAAGAAAAAAATTACGATCAAAGAAAACGCTTTCACTGAAAATTTTTGATGAGTCACGACCGGCATGTTGATGAGAAAACCGTACTTTTTGCGTCAAAAAACGCAAAAAGACTAAAATACGAAAACACTCGTGTTAAGACAAGACGTTCATCTTACTAATTCTAGCTCTTCTTCTTTTTTCGGCTCATCTTTAGTCTTGTTTTCTTCTTTTTTTGTCTCCTTTTCTTTCTTTGCTTCTGCTGCTGCCGGCGCCATGTTGAAGGGAAAAAATCCCGCAACGACTGCTGGGTACTTTTAGCACAGGGAGCCCAAACATAAACTTCTAATATTCTTTTTACACTGGGCTCCCTGTGGTCTGACGGCTCTTTGCATTATGGGTATAAGCATGTGTTAGCTAATAGAGATTAAACTGATTTAAATAATTTCTTTTTTCCTTAAAACGATCAAAAACGCAAAGACGATTGGATATGATGCAGTGTCGTCATCTGTGCATACGAAAAACAATGTGAGAATGGTGTCAGCGTTGTCAAGAGCCTATAGTTTTAGTTTTGCTGTGCGATAGGACTGTTTTCAAACGGTCTCCACTTTGCGAAAAACTGTGACGGCAATTAAATGATTTTGGTAATTCCCTTATCGAATCAGGAAATAATTTGATTCCACTATAAAGGCGACACACACGATAAAATTTGTTGCGCACAATGTTGCAAGAGTAGAGCGCGATTCAACTTCAGCCGATTTGTTGCATGTAATGTTGCGTGCAATAAGTCCAGGTATAGACACCGATGCAACGCCTTTTTGCTTGCAATTTTGCGTGCAATGTTGCACCGTGTGTCCGCAACTTTACTGAGACATTTAACTTAGTTTAACAATGAATGTATACCATATATCCGTGAATATATTTGAAAATTGTACAAATATGCGTGCAAAGTTTTGTAGGTCTACGTCGACCGAGGGCTTACTGACCGTGTGCAAGTTTGTGCAATTTCTTACAAAGTTTTTCACGAATATTCTCGTACGCTGGCAGCGCTCCTCCTACAGGTAGGAACGAAACCGAAGAGCTCTGGATACGAGAATGTTTTATTTTAAAATAATTTTATAATTAATTTCAATAAAGATCAATTTAATATGCCTCCATTTTACAGGCTAAGCTGAACCAGGCTATGATGAATTGCACTGCCTATTGATGGTTTTCAACCATTCCCAAGAGAATTAAATAACAAGACACGGCAGCCATGTTGGAGGATATAACAAAACAGTTCATTGACAATTCTTTTGTTAAGTACCTTCAACATGGCCACCGTGAAAACCATCAACATGTCGAAATAGTGCTAATAAAATAATAAAGAAATGATTAATGAATTAAAAGAATTAAATTATCATGTTGACCCACAAAATTCCATTTATTTTTCGTTTTTAGGTTATATCATTGCAGCCATGATAGCGGTATTTATCATACATTGGCCGACTTTCCCATTACCACCAACATGGCCGCCAATTGTCTAGTTTTTTTTCTCAGGATTCCCTTGGGAATGATTACAAACTATTAATAGTTCCATCTATTTCTATGTATATATTGCTTGAAAAGAGCTTTAGTACCAAAGTAGCATCATCTCCAAATTTAAAACGTACAGCTTTTATGAAAAGCAATTTTTAGGCCACAGACCTTTCACAACTATATATTTAATGCAAAATTTCCCAAGCTTATTTTAAGCTATGCAACAGCACCAGCAATGGCTCCATATGGATGCCCAAATTTCTCATTGATAAGTAGATTCAACAAGCACACAACATCATATTTGAATAATTCAAGGTTGGTTTGCTCAGCATTATTTGGCTCAGCAGCGACACCAACCGGTTCTAGCAGATAGTCTGCACCCCCCTGATTAGCAGAATCATCACTATTGTAGTTCTCATTGATTATATTAATGACATTGCCAATCCTTTCTGCTTCGGCATCTTGTGGCACAAGTTCTTCAATATTCTGACTTTCTTGACTGCGTCTGGAAATATAGCTGTGTTGGTCAATGTCATCATACTTGTCATCATCATCATCATCATCTTCATCTGTGTCATCATAACCATCATCATCATCATCTCCATCATATTCATCATTCCACTGTAATGGTGGCTGTAAATCTGCTACCAATACGTCATTTGGTGGTGTGTTATAACTGATCATTTCATTGTTAGAGTGAGTTTGTGAAGTATTGAGTTGATCCATAAGTTCATCTGTGAGGCACACTGAAGCTTCAAACCAACCTATGAATAACAATAATAAATAAATAAATAAAAAACACACAAAAAAAAGAAATATATAATATTGATCAATTCAAAAATTGGGATGATATCCTCAGGGGTAGGGTGCATGGGGTTCAATTGGCACTGGTAATTGCATAAAAAATAAATACATCCAGTGGCAGACGTTTGCCTTCAGGAACTTGCCTCAATAAATGGTGTCCACTGACAAATAGAGGTTTGTTTTACAGTAAAATTAAATATGGGAATTATGAAAACGAGGTCCCCACCCTATAGAGATATCGCTGAAATAAGATAAATTACCATTTGTGTCTTTGAGGTTCAGCCGAGCTCCAGTTTGATTGTGGACCACAGTGACAGACCAAATTGTACCTTCCTTTGTGCTTACATAATTATTTGCATTCAAATCAAACAAACAAATAAGTCTATACAGTGCAAGGCAGCTAGGAATTGGCTCTATTGCAAAACCATGGAACCGATCCAAAATGTGCTTAGACAGGCTCTCTGAGATGGGTCGCAGGTCATGATCATCACTGTGTCCATTCTTGTCTATGGGTGACAGACTATTGGAGTTGCTGAATGAATTGTAAGTATAGAAGTACCAGTTTTCCTCTAGAGCATCAAATGAAAGATATAGTTGTGGCTCCATGGTTGTTTGAGTGACAGACCACAGCTCTGCTACACTTGACTGAATGGTATGCTGTTCCTCGATGTCCCAATGACTGATACTTATGAAGTATTCACAGTTTGCATAATATCCACTGTCGTCATAGACAAGCTCTGATTCATCATCACTTTCCGTTCCACTTGTCCCTCGCATCCAGCTGACTCTACCCTCTGACAGCCTATCCATGGACCCACCCAGTGACCTCGGTACATTTGAAATAAGTGAGGAAACAGACGTTTGACGACTCATTCCAGATGGTGGGGACAAAAGTGACGATTTCTTGACAATAGCACTAGGCATTCCCAGGGGATGCATTATGAAGTGTGGATGGGATAATAAATCCATGAGTTCTAAGCAGTCATTCGCGTAAGGACCAGAAGCAGGTTTGCCCTTCAGGAAAGTACAAGACATAGCGGCTTTCCAATCACACATCTCAAAAAGCATCCCCGTTTCCCTGTGTTTGATGTGATGGCGCCAAATTCTATAAAACGTCAGCCCTTCTTCTATAGTAGCGATAGAACGAAACAACGACAGCCATCGGTACAACATGAGACAACTGGGAATCACCTGATACGGTCTAATATACCTGGATTTTCGCGACATCTTCGTCGACAATTTGTACCCCATTAAGTCCTCTATATATTCTTGTCTCTTATCAATGAACTTCCACTTGAAGTCGTGAGTATCGTAATAAAAATCGAAATTGCTATCGAAAGGAGGGAAACTTCCATTTTCTTCTGCTTCAAACGGCTCGGCTAAAGTCCACTTCATGACGACTTTAGCCGTGTGTAGCAACATGGCTTCTCTGAGTTCTTCAACGTCAAGTTCGTCTTCACCAACTCGACAAGAAATAAAATATTTCATGTCGTCAGGAGAGTATTTTCCCCTCAAGTACAAATCTTGATAAACTTTGTACCAATTTTCACAAGTAACTGGGACATTCTTGTACAGAAATCTTTGCGAAGGCCATTTTTGCAGAACTAAACTTCTCCATAGTCGAGGAGTTCTAGAAAAGTTTGACCACTGCTTGCAAACCAAAGCGATTCTTGTCAATGTGTAAGCGTCGAAATATTCAAAAATGTGAACCAAAATTTCGTCTAGGAAGACAGCCATCTTGTACGAGGGCACTCGTGGAGATCGGTTTTGTTTGTAGTTTATTTTCTTGATTTCCGCGAGTTTGTTGTCGAAACACTACAAATAATTTATGTGGCGAAACCTGTGGCGTATGTTTGTTTTGCTACGAAGCAACCGGAAGTGAAATTGAACCCCTAATTAACGTTATACCGGAAAAGAACTTTGGGATTGCAGAACGAAATGTTTTCTTTCACTGGGAGGGGATAGTATGCGAACAGTCTTGTACTTCAAAATATCCTTTCATCAAGATAAAAACAAACAAAAGTCACTAAGTAATTAAGGAATAAATATTTGGAGTTCATTTGGTTAATATTAAACAAATATTACAGAATTGTGTACAAATTGTACAAATAGATTTTATGAGTATCCATTCCCCACTCCCGTCGGGTGCAAAATTGCTAGCAATAGGATGTTTCCTGAAGGATAGTACACGTCTGGTCAAGTCTCGGGAAATTCTATTCAAAACCGCCTTGAAAATAAAGATAAGGTAATCAAATCCATCAAATATACCCTCCTACGTCTGTACTTAATCAAAATACGCCTCTGTATTAATAATAGTTTGACCGAAATAGCCTTAATAATAGTAACAAGTCAATATAAAATATAGACGCCATTTTGTTTTGAAGGCAGCTTTCTATATCGAGTCAGATTATTACACGTGGCCAATAAATTTTCTACCTCAGAACCAACAATTGCGGGTATTGTGTTGTTAAACTGCTAGAGAATGGCGTTTCCGACAAATCAAAGCATCTTTAGCAACTAAATTTGCTATATTTTGGAAGTGATAAAGCTAAATTAGACTTCAACACGAAGATTTATTCATCTTTACAGTAAAGCTCGATCATAAGACTTGCAAACTTAAAAGCAAGTTTTGGATTTGGTCTTCCCTCTCAAATTACAGTAAGGTAACAAAGCATAACGGTTCTTTTGTTACAACAAAAGGACAAATGAGAGCAGAGTTGAATTTTGTCATAACAACACTTAGAATATCTTTGCAGGAAGTTCAGTGTTTCTCATTTTAAGGAAAATTTTGTCTTGCCTTCTGAAAAGTACGTTTATTATTTAAAATTGCTATGTTTCAAAGCTACAAATCCTTTGTTTTCTATTGTTTGAGTAGTATTTAATACTATTTTATTATTTCTTTTCATGGATAGCTTGTTGTGTGCACTAAAACCTAAATACTTTTAAATCTTAGAGTGAAGTCATTAAACCCGTGAAATAGATATTAGACTAACACACATTAGTAGACTTTTCACATCACTCTTTGGAGATGACTGGGGGGCAAACAAATTGGATGCAATGATAGATGAAAGAATTATTAGAGTGAAGCCATTAAACCCGTGAAATAGATATTAGACTAACACACATTAGTAGACCCTAATTCCATTGTTTTCTTTTGTGTCTATTTGACTATTACATGTTAACTAATAATTTTTATTTCACGGGTTAAATGCCTTCACTCTATTGTAAGAAATATTTTTATTAGAAAAAGGTTCTGCACAGTTTTAAATTTGTTGTTAACTTATTTCTTTTCTATCTCCAGGCTGACTGCCGCACAAGCATGGCATAACGAATATAACGCACTGAACACAAATCAAGACGATTTCTACTTGGAATAGATCATGTTAATCATTGCGTATATCACATTTGTTGCACTCCTTGGTGCTGGTGCATTTATTCATCTCAAATGCAAAACTGCCCAATCAGAAGAGGCTGCAATTGCCAACCCAAACTTTAATGCCTTCCAGGCCACATACTTCCGTGTTTATTTCCTTGCATTAATGGCCGAATGGCTCCAAAACCCATATTTATATAAACTCTACAGCCATTATGGCTTCATTGACACACAGATTGCCATCATCTATGTTTGCGGGTTTGCTTCAAGTATGGTATTTGGAACCTCAAGTGGCTACCTTGCAAATGCATTAGGCAGAAAAAAAGCATGTATTCTTTTCACTATTCTTTACTCAATAAGCTGTCTCACTAAAATTTCAAGAGACTACAGCGTACTTATTGCTGGAAGAATACTTGGTGGGGTCTCTACGTCACTGTTATTCACAGCATTCGATGCATGGTATGTCTACGAACATTCTCAAAGTCATGACTTTCCTCCTGAATGGGTGTCGGCAACATTCTCCAAGGCTACAATCTTCAACAGTTTGATATCTGTAGGAGCAGGAGTCCTGGCTAATGTCGTTGCCGATTGGCTTAATTTTGGACCCGTAGCTCCATTTATCATTGCAATACCTTTCCTCATTGGCGCAGGGGTGCTGATCCAATTCACTTGGGATGAGAACTATGGTGGACGGTCAGCAAAAGTTTTCCAACCGTGCATGGAATGTTTGCGTCACATTGTCCAGAACAATCGTGTATTACTAATTGGAACCGTCAACTCTCTATTTGAGAGCTCAATGTACATTTTTGTGTTTTTGTGGACTCCAGTATTGGATCGGCGACACCTGAACCCACCACTGGGAATTATATTTTCGTCATTCATGCTCTGTGTCTTGATCGGAGGCTACTTCTTTAATTTCACAGTAAGACAGAGGATAGCGCCAATAAAGATGGTGATTTTGTCTGTAACAATGGCATCGTTAGCAAATGTTGGTGCTGCCGTTGCAAGTGCCAATCATCCCAGAACATCATTCCTGATGTATATTCTCCTCGAACTTTCATGTGGGGTCTACTTTCCAGCTATGGGATGGCTGAGGCAGAAGATTCTCCCAGAAGCTCACCATTCAGGAATCATAAACTGGTTTAGGGTGCCCCTAAACACTATTGCTGCAATTGTCTTGCTTGCTTTGCATGACACTCACAGTAGTCATGGGATAACAGCAATTTTTGCAATGTGTTCAATTCTGCTGGTAATTGCTGCTGTTGCAGGGATTAAACTTATGGTGTTGACCAGGAATGATGACACTTTAAAATTAAATCACTTGGACAATGAGGAAAGCAGGATTGGACTGTAATGAAGAGACTTTAAAATGTTATGTAAATCAAAAATTAAGTATTTGCCTGAGCGATAATTTTGAACTTGAAAGTAGCTCTATTATAAGATTATTTAAGATAAAGATAAAAATATTTCAAGTGCAAGTATATGGTAAATACATTAAAAGGTTTATTCTACTGAATAAAATAATGACAAAAGTTTAAAAATTTTTTTTTATTACTCAGACTTTATCTCATAATTATTTCTTTACAAACCTATCTCTCTCTCTTTTAAAATTAAATTATATATTGTTGACTACATTGTCATGAAAATCAAATATGTAAAAGAAAGTTTATTTATTTATTTTCACAATTACATTGTGACTGCATGAATATTTATTGCCTAGTTAAAATGTGAAACCCTCATTTTAAATCTTTTTTTCATGTTTGTTTTCTAACTGTTTTCATGAGAACGTACATTATTGTATAACCATTATCTTATATCTCTGGTTTTCTCACTGGACTCTGAAGAGGATTTCCGCTCAGGTTGTCAAAACATCAGTCACCACCAACAACAGTCTTTCTCAAGACTACACTCACCTGGATGATCACACTTCACAACAAATTTCAACACCTGGGTTCAAACCATTTACTCTTATCTCATAATTATTACCTAAATCGTAATTCCCCTATATGGTCCTATGTAGAAATAGTAACAATATTTGTTCCTTGTGAAAAACTTTCCGTACTGCAAACCTTCATTGGCTCGATCATTATGAGAAAGGAAATCCATCTATGATATCAAGCTTGTTTTCCTCAGAAAAATATCTGAGCTTCCGACGGGTATCAAAACTGGATTTTTTGTATGGTATCTATGCTAGAGATATTGATCATGCTTTGTCAAGCTAATTTTCCACAGAAAAAATCTTAGCTCCAGGCAGGTTTTAAACCGCGAAATTTTTTTGAAAAGAAAAAATAGCTTGACAAGACATAATAAGATCTCCAACACCTGACATTTCTACTGTTTGTATTTGATTCTGAAATTTTGTTGTAGTTTAGTCCTTTCTCATGCCCAACTTGCTTGCACCTGTTCGTATTCTTCATTCGTTATGAACGGTTGGTCAATAGTCCTGAAAGGATGAATGAACCGCAGTCATGATCAGTACTCTAGGACATGAACTTCTCAGATACAAGGTGGTTTAGACTTGTTAAGCAAAGACAGACTGCAACAAGACCTTCGCCAACCTTTTTTGAAACAGCTATATGTAACTTCATAGGGTGCATGCACTAAACCTGTACTAATTAGTATTATTTCATACAGAATCTTTTGTTTTCTATTGTTTAGTTATCACTATTTAGTGCTAAAAATTAGTATTCGTTTCATGGGTTTAGTGTGAGCACTCTATTAATTTAGTCTAATGCAGCCTGTTTGTTGTATGAAATAATGAAAAAGGATGTATAGGAAAGGAATATTGAAAAAAAGTTCAAAATAAAAGCAATTAAATGAACAAAAAGAAAGGAAGAAAGAGACTGAAAGAAAGAAAATTGAGAAAAGAAAAAAGGGATTAGAATGGATGGGAAATGGAAAGTACTCACTTGATCATCAGGTCACCACAGAAGACACATTCTGTTGCAATGAGATCATCAAGCTCAGCCTATTAAAGAAAGCAACCACTGGTCAACAGAGCTGATGTGACCTTTCACTTCCTTTTTGCTTGACCTTATTACTCGTACATGTACTCTCTAAATAGGGGAGTCTTAGGCTGCGTTCATAATGTATGGCAGAAGGGGGGGGGCAGGTGAAATTTAGGGGGGATCGGAAAAATTTTTACCAGTAAAATGGGAGGGCTTGAAATTTTTTTTAGAGAATTGGGGGGATGTAAAATTTTTAGAAGAAGCTATGAGAGATTGCCCAGGGGTATATTTTTTGGGGAACTTCAAGGGGGGGTATTAAGAATTTTTTTATTGTCTAAAGATTTCACCTAATCATACCTTTAAAGCTTCTCGTGACTGATCTGAATTGCCTGGTGGTGTTTCCCCATATGCAGGGTCAGATGAGTAGATGAGACTGTACAATGATAAAGCTTTGGCTCTAAAGGGACCAAAGATAATCACACAATCAATATATTTTATCAGTATTACATTTTAACAACATAATAAATAAATGAAATATAAAATAAATAAATGGGATTTAGCAGTGGCATTTCTACAGAGTAGCTCTTCATCCACTGTAATTCCAGTTGGAATTTGCAGAGGGAGGAAAGCCTGGGAACCCGGAAAACCCTCGAAGCACAGGAGAGAACCAACAAACAACTCTACTCACATACAACACCGAGCTCAGCAGGACTCGAACCTGGGTCGCATTGGTGACAGGTGAGTGCTCTCACCGCTACGCCACCCATGCTTCCCTTAGATAAAGCCCCTTCTACAGTTTCCGGCACCATCTTAAAAGGAAACAAGGAATTTCAAAGGAAATGGGTTTTTTACACTTACCGTTGTTTTTCCTTGAGAAGAAGTGATAACTAAAACAGAGATTTTAAAAAATGAGAAAACTTTGTTTAATACTTCTGCAGTTTTTTATTTGACCAAAACCTTGTTCTCATTTATACAGGTATTGCCTCTTCTATGATTCAGCTATTAATGGATACCATTATAAGTCTGTGCGATTTGAAAAATGATATTTTTTGGGGGCAGATTTCGGGGGTTCCATGGAGCCAATATGTAAATATGGAAATATCATTGTAAATAAATAAACGAACGAATAAACGAAAGAAAGAAAGAAAGAACGAACAAATAAATATGCAGGAAAGAAGGAAGGAAGGAAGGAATGAATGAACGAACAAATAAATGAATAAATGAATATGTTAAATATAACTGACCTCATTTACCAAACAGTCTGTATGGAAGGCATGCTGACATTGAAATAAGTAGAAGCTCCGGGTCAAGAGGGGATACAAACAAATAGAGCACTTCTCATTGGCTGGAACAATACCACATCTGGAGAAAGAAGAATCATACAACATCATTTACTAATGAAAAGTTTTCTAGTTTTCTAGGTTTTCTTTTTGTGAGTATAATTATTCAATAGGCAGCAACATACTAACCTGTTTCTAACATCTTGGATGTCTGTTCTGATAAGTTTGGCACTCTCGGTTGCTTCCTAAGATAAGGAATTTATTTTAAGAATAATAATAAATTTTGAAAGTTATCATTTTAACAAACATTAAGTAATATTATAAATACTTGTGATAATCATAATTATATTTAATAATCATCAATAATCATAACCATCATCATCGTCAACAATACCCTTGTCATCATTATCACTACCATCATCACCATCTTTCATTATCACCATCATCATAATCATAATCATCACCACCATCATCATTGACCCCATCATCATCGCCATCACCAACGCCATCATCATCACCATCATAATCATTATCACCACCATCATCATCATCACCACCACCATCACCATCATCGCCATCACCATCACCATCATCACCATCATCACCATCACCATCACCATCACCATCACCATCACCATCACCATCACCATCACCATCACCATCATCACCACCATCATCACTGACCCCATCAATTGGAATCACCATTATCATTATCACTATCACATCATCACTGACATCATCATCATCATCACTACTCCCCATCATCACCACCATCATCACCATCATCATTATCACCAACATTATTATCTAAGTTTACCTGCATATCATTTTTCAAGTTTTGAATGTGTTGATTATACTCTTGTAGTGAAGAACAAATGGCATCCTTTGAACATAACATAAATATTAATTATAAAATAATTCATGGAACTCAAGACAGGGCATTTTCACCTACCTTAAAATGGTCTATTGTCACAAAGTCTTGAAAAAATGGAAGGATATCTTCTATCTTCAGTAATGTACACTGATTTACAAACTCCATTGCCCTGGAGTACAAGAAAAGTTTTTCTCAATAAATTTGCAATTTACCTTGAAGTTCATGGATGTAATGTTTCCCATTTCAAACCATGCTTCATTCCCTAGAACATTGTTTCCTTATTTAACAGTTGCACATGAGAAGACACATGAATATGGATACAAACTCAAACAAAAAATTTCAAATTCTCAAAAGAATAATAGTAAAAACAGAACATTCTTAATTTCCTCCAATGTCTAGAAAGATTTTTTCATCCAATAATGAGAAAAATCCTTTCTGATCATGGGGTTTCTAGCAAAAAAACCTTTGAATTGTTAAGCCTCTTTTCTATTCAAAATCATGGGCAATTCTGTCCTACTATATGGTTTCAATCAAAAAGGCTGAACTTGTAATTTATTGTAAATAAAGAAGGATTCTACTATAAAACGTTTCTACTTACTTTTTTACATCTCTATCTTCTTCAACAACATGTCTTGCAATTCTCAGCCACAGTTTCTTTCTCAGGACTTCATCCTCTTCTGCAGGCTTCTCGGCATGGAGTTTAGCTAGTTCAACGTCAACCTTGAACAAAAGTGCTCTAAATTATTCCACATGCCATAGAGCAGTTTCATGCAAGACCCAATACCAATTGCTGAATGGGTTGCCCTGTTAATCTATCTAGTATCTAAAAAGTGGGGATCCCTGATCATGACATTATCAGATCCGCTTGAAAACATTCTCCTTCCCTTAGTAAAGAGTGTACAATCATGATATTTTCAGTCAAAAGATCCAAAATTAAACCTCCATAGGTCATTCATTTTGATGAACATTTTTGCTGTGATTGTCTAGTTTGTCCATTAAAGACTTAATTTACAAAGACATTTCCCACCTGGGGGGAGGGGGCAGGGGAAGTAAATGTGATTGACTGATGCCAAAATAGAAGAAAGTAACATTCACGGTATGGACTATACATACTGTCAGACTAACCTGTGGCCATACCCCCTTAACTCACCTTGAGTGCCAAGTCTACAGCTTCTTCATATAACCCCATGGTACTATAGATATGCACACAAGCTTTGTGTTTGCTGTGTTCAGAGCAAAGCCTCAGGGCATACTCAAGATCATACAACACCTTGTCTGGATGCTAGAGGAGAGAACCAGTCAAATAAAAACTCTGGATTGATTTGCAGTAAGTCAGGGCAGGGCTAACTTGCAGATCAAACCCTGAAACAGACTCTGGGCTGATCAAAACCAGGGCACAGCTAACTCACAGATCAAACTCTGGAACAACTTCTTGACTGATTAAAGTCAGGGCACAGCTTACTTACAGTTCAAATTCAGCTTGTTACTTTTTTGAGAATAGGGAAAAACCAGAGAAACTGAAGGAAAAAACTAACGAGACCTAACAAACCCTTGGCTCCCTTAATGAACTTACAGTTCCTTGCATTTGAAGGTAGCGCAGCAACGAATCATCATCCTTGAGCTCCACATAAAGTGACAGGAGATAGTTATGGATGGCCTGATCTTGATTGCCAAGTCTTTCAATACAGAATTCTAGGTAACGAACAGCTTCTTCCAACTGCAGTACAAAAATAGAACAATTATTAAATGCAATTAAACAATGAAATGTTAAATGTGCTCAATGATGATGATGATGGTAGTGGTGGTAATTATGATGATTATAATGAGGATGATAAGGACAAAAGACATGGTGTTGGTGTTGATGGTGATGATGTGGTAATGGTAATGCAGCTGATGTTGATAGTCATGGCAATGATGAGCAGTGTAATGATGATGGTGATGATGATGGTTGAAGATATAGCCTGTTGATGGTGATGGTAATGCAGTGATGAAGATGATAATGTTGTCGGTGATGTTGATAGTTATGTTGATGATGATGATGATGGGTAATGATGATGGCAATGATGACGATAGTCATGGTCATGATGAACAGGGTAATGATGATGATGATGATGGTTGAAGATGGCCTGTTGATGGTGATGATGTGGTGATGGTAATGCAGTAATGATGATAATGCTGTCGGTGATGTTGATAGTTATGTTGTTGATAATGACGATATTAGTCTGTGACAAATAACATTGTTGCATTACCTGTACAGACGTCCCTTGTTGATGATAATGTACCAGAGAAGGAATCAGCCTTTTGGGATTCAGTGCTCCTTTCTTCTCAATCCAGGCGCTCACTGTTTGTTTTGGAATGTGCTGCATGAGAACAGGAGAGAACTTGTAGTACAGTTCTGTGTCAGTCTGCCTGGTAAGAACGTTGAGTGCCGCAGGGTAATCATCATGCTGGATGTGATGGCTGATTACATGGTCATAATCTAAAATGGAAGAAAATAGTGGGATGGATGGGATGAATAGAAGGATGAAGTGTGTGAATTGGGGATGTTTGGGAATGCATGCATGGAAGGAAGGAAGGATGGTTGGGATATGTGAAAAGGATAGACGGGATGAGTAAAATAGGGAATCGATAAATGGTTGAAAGGAAGGAAGGAAGAAAGTAAGTAAGTAAGTAAGGAAGAAAAGAAATGGCGAGTTGAAACTGAGAATGGGAACCTAGAGTTGAAGGAACAGGGAAGGAAAGAGTTGATGAAGATAGGAAAGGAAAGGAATTAGAAAAAGGAAAAAGGGAAAAATGAATAAACAGGAACATAGATTTCTGCCTTCCTGTTTTCGTACATGCAAGTCCTCAAAGTACCTTGCATCAGCATGGCAAAGAAAACCAGGTTTTCGACATCTCCATGGCTTGCAATCAGTTCATATGCTGTTTTCATGTTTTGATCCAAGCATGACTAAAACAACAACAAACGCATATTATTGAGTAAGAAGAAGAGTTTAAGTGGTAATGTTACTTTAATAAACAAGCAGGGAGGTGCAGCCGAGTGGTTTTAGACCCCATAATACACGATCTGCAAGTTTAATAAACGGCTCAGAAAACTCATGATGTATGTTCTCATATTGTTAAGAATTCTTTATGAAATAAACCAAGTTTGATAGAGAAAATCCAAGTTAAAGTTTATGCAAATGAAGACAAATCTATATCAGATATAAAACCTCCTTCATGGTCATGATATCTATTGTGTTTCCTTCATGAATTATTAATGAGTTTTCTAACAGAATATCAAATTTAGTCTAAAAATAACAGCTGCTCAATGGCCAGACATGATTGGTCAAATCGGTGGGGTTTAAAATTTATGGCAACGAGGAATGGGGCTCACGATCTAACCATACATAGCAATACTAAATGTTAGACGTGTATTGGTAGGGCTTACAATATATGGCAACGAGGAGTGTGGCTCACGATCTAACCACACAATAGCGATACTAAATGTTAGACATGTATTGGTAGGGCTAAGAATAATGGCTGCTCAATGGCCAGACAAGATGAATGGCCAAATCGGTAGGGTTTACAATATATGGCAACAAGGAGTGGGGTTCACGATCTAACCATACAATAGTGATACTAAATGTTAGACATGTATTGGTAGGGCTAAGAATAATGGCTGTTCAATGCAATTAGACTATGTCCAGTCAGAATTGGTACTTGTTAAGTCAAATCTTTGCCTTGCCGGTCATTTTGACCTCAACCATTGCCCAGAAACTCACAGATGAAACCTATAATTAGAAGCACGGATCACACCTTAACCACAGTAGTGGCCAGGAATTTCCGGAACTCTTCCTGGAGTTTGTCATGTTCAGAGGGGTTACTGCTAGATGAGTCCTTCAGCTGGTTAAGGCGGTTGAGATATAGCTCTATTAACCACATTACTATCATCGTCATCTGGGTCTTGTCCTGGAAATATGGATAAGAAGGGCAACTTAATTCAAATTCAAATTGACATAAAAAATGCAAGTCTTCTATAAGATTTTTGTACTGAGACTTCACCATTTATTATATAAATTTTAAATTAGTTTTTAATATGTTTTGATTTGTATTTGAGCGGATGCAATTAAACCGTGAAATACAATCAAACTAAATACTGATAAATAGTATCTATTTAGTGACTAATAGTCACTATTACTCAACCAGAACATTCATCATACGAAGACAAATACACAAGAGACCATTTGTGTCTTTCATTTAATAAATGTTCTGGTTGAGTGATAGCAACTATTAGTCACTTAATAGATAATATTAGTTTTTAGATAGTATTTAGTTTGATTTTATTTCACGGTTTAATTGCATCCGCTCTAAATAATATGACTTAGTTTATATCTAGCATCTTATTATAAATATGTAATGCTCGATAGATCATTCCTATGGATATCATGTAGTATAAGTGATTAAATATTATTATTATTATTTATTGAATATCATTTATTATCATATGACACCTAGCTTTGGCTGTTATAAATTATGGATCCACCCTGTCAGGTTAGTCTCCTGTACTGTACATCCCAGTTAGTAGACACAGGACTCGAAATAGCGGCCTGCCAATGGCCAAATGAAAGGCCAAATTTCAGGTTTGGCAGGCAAAAATAAAGATGCACTGCCAAATGAATAATAAAATGACATGCAAAATTTACTGGAATGACCTCATTTTACCATGCTCCTTTACTATGGCAGGCTGAAAAAATTCTATTTCAAGCCCTGAGACTATATTAGACTAACCTTTTGTTCAAGACTTTCAAGTTTCTTCATGAGAAACATTCTTAATGCCTTCTTTTCTTCTACTTTAATGAACTTTAGTGCAATTTCTTCAAAAGACACCTGTGTCTGGGCATAACAATTGGCTGCTGCAGTGTAGCTTGAATTAGAGATCGAAAACATGATGTTAATGAAAGCAGTAAAAATGGTCATCTGCCCTGTAATTTCCAAGGGGCATGGGTGGGGGGGG
>NW_022258437.1:51408-63082 GCF_009602425.1 Actinia tenebrosa | reverse complement strand
TTTTCACGGTGTATAATTTACCTTTTCATCATTACTCAAGGGAATGGTCATGTGGTCTGAAATGGGACAACATTGAGGCATGCTGAATGGGTCTATTGCTTATACGATACTCAACGAATTAGATGGGACGACATTGCTTACGGCATGCAATACTCATTTTAGACCATGTTAGTTAACTAAAGAGTCATCATCTTGGCTATTTCTTCTCCTTATCTTCGTCATCCCACACTATTTGCCTTGATATCGACCCCAGCACGTACTTTCATCATGGCTTACCCGATATGGGAAGTGTAACTGCTACAGCCTCAGTAATTATTGATAATCTTGTCGGACCAAATCAAAGGCAAAATTATCGTTTTGTTAAAAAACCGACGTCTACACCAGCACCGGAACAAATGAAATGAGCGGAATTAATTTCTTTTAATGGGCTTAATTTAACCTGAACTTGCATGCCAAGCTTTCTGACAAGTTATTTCGTTTATTGACGTAGATCCCAAGTCTCGTCCTTTAACAGGTGCTATTTTGACAAGTTGAGCTGCCTAGCGGAATACAGAGCGACTCGGGATTTCAATTCCCTTACTTGTTGCAAGGTATTGCTCAAGGTATTGCTCAATGTTTTCTTGTGCGGAGCCAAAACTTTAAGGTTGTGGAAATCAAGAGTTAAGGACTTTATTTGGCAAGTTAGTAGTGGACTATTGCGGTAAGTGCGAAATCAAAAATCGGATTAAAAAAGAGCCGGGTATGGGAGAGACTATATCAGCTCGTTTACTAGTATATTTTTACAAGGGATTGGGTTTTTGCTAGCAAATCGCACAAACCAACTGTCTAGAGATTCTATTTAAAAGCACATCTTAAATTTTCAACTTAATATATTGCTTTGAAGAAAAACCTTGATGTTATTCCCTTGCTGCTTTTGATGAAAAATATTAGTAAAGTAAGCTTCCTCTTAGCTCTTTATTGTTTTCTTAGGATATGTCATTTATTCTTGAAAAATTAAATCCGAAATAAAAAGCATGGGTTTCTAAAACGAACCTTACCATAAACAAAGCGATTCTACTGAAAATATAGAACAAAAAATCATGGTTATTTTAAACTTTTTTTCTCTATGAATAAAATAATCTTAACATTTCTGACATTTTTCTTGTTTATTTTTCAAGTTTATCTCGTGTCATTACTCATCTTTTTTTTCTTTCTTTTTCTTATATAGGTTAATATTTGAAGGCAATTTTTTGTTTTAGATCAGTTATTGGAGCTCAAATTCCTTGATTATATATAGCGAATCATTTTTTGAAGCATTCAATCTTTTCGTTTCATGAACGCACAATTCAATGTCAACACAAACGTTTTAGTTTTCGCTATTTTAATATTTCTTTATTCAACTCCTTAATATTCAGACACAGAAAGAGAATGACACAGCCATACCTTCGAGTTTTGCTGCAATCATTTATTTATTCAAAATCTTAATGAAGCATTCTCTTATTTTCGTTCCCTAGTGAGCTGTAATTTGCAGACGTTTATGAAGATTTTTTATTACCAGAATATATTTGTTTGACTTAATCTAAAACCTAATCTCTACTACCAAAAATATATAACTATGATGAAAAATTCGCCTTCAATATCTGCGAAATTCCAAACAAAGTCAAGTAATATCATTATGTATGTTGTTTTTTTTTCAAATTCAGTTATAGAAATATTCTCGGTATGGCATGAGTTATATTAGTTAAAAAGCAAAGGCTATTTGCTTGGCCTTGGGTTTGCATTAACGAGAGAGTCAATGGTGACACAGAAGGGCACTGTAATTATCAGCATGACACTTTGTTAAATTAACTCGAGTCGCCAGACTGCTGTTGACTGTTTCCAAGAGGCAGGGTCTTCATGTTTTGGTTTCAGCGCGGGAACATGAATGAGATAGGACGTTAGTTTTTAGAATGCGGTTCGGTTTAAGCCATGTTAAATAATGCGGTATTCAATGTTGACCATCTTTTTCGTATGTTTTTTAATTCGTGAATGTGTTCATTTGCTAGCCTTATTGATTCTTCCGTCCATCCGTCCATCCATCCATCCATCCATCCATCCGTCCGCCCATCCATCCATCCATCCATCCGTCCATCCGTCCATCCGTCCATCCATTTATCATCATTGTGATTCAAAATACAGTCCAATTGATTGAATTAATATCAAAACAGATTCTGATTCTGTCCACCACACAAGTATTTGCTTTTTAAACTGAATTCTATTTATTTCAAGCAAGCATTTGTGAAATGGTCTCATATTTACACTTGTAAAGGTTATATTTGTACTTTCAATACAAACACAAATACACCAAAAATATTTGACAAGAGCAAACCTCTAGCTTCAGTGGAGGCGTGTGTGGGTGCAACCACAGGGAGCCATTAGACCCTTTTACCTTGGAGATGTTTTCCCATTTCAGCCCACGTGTCATTCCCTTGAGTATTATTTCTTTTATGGGCTCTTTTACCTTGGGCGTAATGTTTTCCCATTTCAGACCACGTGTCATTCCCTTGAGTATTATTTCTTTTATAGACCCTTTTACTTTGGGCGTAATGTTTTCCCATTTCAGACCACATGTCATTCCCTTGAGTATTATTTCTTTTATGGGCTCTTTTACCTTGGGCGTAATGTTTTCCCATTTCAGACCACGTGTCATTCCATAGAGTATCATTTCTCTGCGCAAAGAAGACATGATTGTGGTTTCAAGTCAAGCAAAGGAACTTATCCTCATGGGAATGACACGTGATCTGAAATGGGAAAGCAATACACCGAAGGCGACAAAAAGTATTTAGATAAACGTGAAAATCGATTTTATTGATTTTTATGCATTCGAGGTCAAGATAGCCTTGACTGCTAAGCATTCCTTTAAATTATTTTCGATTTGTATAAATGTTAGACGAATGTAGAGTGGTTTTAGAACATTTTTCAACGGATTTTGATCCTAAACGTCTTGTAATCCACGAGTCTCATATTAAAAATAACCTTCCACAGTGTGACAAATGCAGATTGACTGTCGAATCTCTTTGATGGCCTTTCTCGTAGATAGATCGTTTACGAATCTTCTACGACGGCTCAAAACGCAAGCAAAATGGCGGTAAAGACATTTCAAAGCCAAATGTGGCGCATGCGCAGACAAATCATATACGCTGTGCACCTGAAGTTGATAGCTTATTATTCTCATAATGCATTAGCATTTCCATCATGCAACTCGTGAATACCTGGGGTTTCCACTCATCGTCATTTTTTTCGTCAAAGATTATGTTTCGTTTCTCAGTACTTGAATCGACTACAATTAATTACTTCTAATCAAGATTAATCAGTTTGTTGCTTGCAATATTCGAGTTATCGTAGTTCACATGATGTACTTGTTCTTATTTCTCGGGCCTCTTATTCAACATCAAATTGAGATTTCGTTTTATTTTTCCTTTTTAATGGAGACTTTCAAAATCAAATTAAATAGCTTCAATCAGTTTCTTGATTTCAATTAGCTTTTTAATTTTGTTATATAGATAACTTCCAATTTTATTTTGTTTGCGAGAAAACAGAAGAAGATTGAAGAGAAATCATTACAATTTCTCGATTTACTTTGTGCAATTTATTTTGCTTTTCTCTTCAGTTGTATCCAAGAAAAGTTTGAGAAAGATATCTTATTAAGACTTTATTTTTCGAATTAGATCTTTTTATTCTCATTCTCATTCTCTTTCTCTTTCTCATTCTCTTTCTCTTTCTCATTTTTATTCTTATTCTTATTCCTATTCTTATTAAATCTATCTTATTTATCATCAAGATTAGATTGTATTTCGTTGTGTTTGTCTTTAAAATTGAAGAAGTTAATTAAATCTCATGAGAATTCAAAATCTCTTATCACTAAGTTTATTTCAATATTTATTCGCTTTGGTAATAAAAAATCCCTCTGGTCAGGATACACAGCGATTGAAAAACCAGATAAACCGGTTTTATCAGTCGTTCAGATCATACAGACTCTCAACCTACTGATTAAATGATTTTCTCAAAATAAAACTGAAATAATATAAATTCGTTTTCTCAACGTTTATCATTCTCGTGTTGATAAATTGGTATTATATTATCCAATATAACATGAGCGCGTAGGTGGATTTTTTTGCCTCTTAATAATGTCAGCTCCATCTTGTATAATGAAACTAGTGAAACAAGTCCGTCAGAAATCTTCCTCTTCTCCGTAAAAATCTTGAATCAAAGTCCAAAGCCAAGGTTAGTTAAATCTGAGGTTTCAATTTGAATTTAAGTCATGGAAAAGACATTTGCAAAATTTCGATCAAAAATCATAGTTTTTGTTAGTGGGATGGTTCTTCATAAATTTTGATCGACAAATATATTAAGATTTATTAGTGAAACGATATACCAATATATGACGTTTCTAGCCGTTTCAATCAAAAAATTAATAAATACAGGCATCCCAGACCTTCTATATATCCTATATTTCCTATAATTTGTATAGGATACTATAAAGAGCCTATATTTAAAGAAAACCTCCTATATTTTCTATAAATAGGACAACTGCTGAGTGATTCATTTATATTTTACACTTTATATTTTACACTGTTTAGCATATTTGGCGAAGGAAATAAAATGGCCCCCTTTTTTTTGGTTCTGTTTTTTTAATGGTCTTTTTAGTTCTGCAAATCATTGCCTGTGCACCCTCCTGATCCCTGGTTGCGCCACCGAAAAGCTATCTTATCTCCTATAAAGTGCATATATTTTTGGGGAAAAATCCTATATTTTCCTATATTTAGAACTTGCACTGCCTATATTTCCTATCAAATTTGTCTAAAAAGTGGCTGGGATGCCTGTAAATAAATATAATACAGTCCATTGCGATAGTTATTTTTCATATTTTCTTTTCATTTTCTTAATACCTCGGTGCGAACAATTTATAGAGCATTTATAGAGCATTTTTTTTTTTCAAGCTTAACATTTTCCTTTATTATTATATAATCTCAACTTCTTTATCTATCGCCTCACTAAAAAGTTCAAATATCGGAAAGCCCTCGTTCGATATATTAAAAGCATAGCAGAAGGCCTTGAGAATAACAGTTTCGTGTGGAACCTTACTAAATCTTTCGAACATTAATGAAAATAAGTGGTTAATGTGAACTTGATGTAAAGAGGCCTCTTTGGTCTCCCGCCCGAATTTTCGGAGCCAGCCGAGAATTTTCCGAGAAGTTACGAACAAAATCTCCGCTGATTGGCTGAAAATATGTGGTTACTGTTCACTTGATATAAAAGAGACCTCTTTGGTCTCTCGCAGGAATTTCGGAGGCAGCCGAGATTTTTCCGAGAAGTTACGAACAAATATCCGCTGATTGGCTGAAAATATGTGGTTACTGTTGACTTGATATTAAAGAAGCCTCTTTGGTCTCTCGCAGGAAGTTTCGGAGCTGATTGGCCTTTGCGCTAAGGCCGAAAAAAAACAAACGAAATTTTGGCTTGCTGAAGTACGTATAGGCGTTATTGAATCCTTTTCTCTCTAAAGTTTTGCAACTCATTATCCATTGACCCTCAATTTTTGCAAATTCTTTAGTCCACGTCACGCAGACGCAGTCCAGATAAAATTGGGGTTTTCTTGTGCTTTTGCTTACTCTCTTTATTCAGTTATTCCACCACGCAACAGTGGCAACCCAGCTTATATTTTTACTAGTTAGCCAATCATACAGCGAGAATTTGTGCATTTGCACGTGAAATCACTCAGAGTGACCGAAAATATAGTGGGGCTCGCCTCTCTCTAATGCGACCCGGGCTCGAGTCCCGCTGAGCTCAGTGTTGTATGAGAGTTGAGTTGTTTGTCGGTTCTCTCCTGTGCTTCGAGGGTTTTCCAGGTTCTCCAGCTTTCCTCCCTCCGTAAAAATCAACTTCTAAATTCCAATTGGAATCCAGTGGAAGAAGAGCCACTCTGTGGAATCCACTGTTAATCCCATTATTATTACTATCATCATCATCATCATCGTCATCATCATCATCATCATTATTGTTATCAATCCCATTATTATTAAATTATTTCAGCAAAAACTTAAATAAATGGCAGAGAATTTGCCTAGGTGATACCAATTTTGGTCCCTTTGCTGGCTAATACTGGATACTTTCGTAAAATGTCCTTTAATTTATGGAAACGCTTGGCAGGAAAGGATTTAACGACATTTGTAAAGGAAAATAAAAAATAACAAGTTGGGTGTCGTACTGTAATAATCGCGTTCCTTAGATTAAGATAAAGCATGATTCGTGAAAAACAAGATCAATTACCAATCGCAAATTTTACCCGATTGAAAAAATCGTTCAGTTAGTAACAGGAAAATGCCTTCAAAAAGTATAACACATGCCATAGAAAAGTCAACTGTCGAGACCTCTAGTCTCGAGCTATGATCAAAACAATCTTTGAACCCGGATTACAAGATCTTTCGTGTCGTTTTAGGTCTATAAATGATTGTCATTAATAGCTCAAGGCAAAATAGAATTGTTTTACAAGATAGCTAGGGATTTGAGTGGTTAGCAGTTTGGTTCAGTTCGATTGCTAAGCTATTTTCCTTTGAAAATACATTATAAAGGCGTGAATTTCTCCGAGAGGACTTGATGAGGGGTGCGCATCTCCATCAGTGTTTTGTTTTAAGGATATTCAACGCTCGATCTACCAGGGATAGAGAGAACTCGAAGAGCGGTGCGCAATGATTGAGCAATAGACTGTTTTCTCAAGGTTGCGTGCGCATCCAAATTTAAGAAACTCGACGGGCCGCGATACCAGAACACGATTGTTATTCTTATTGTTCGATAAGAATTCATAAAATCGATTATCAGTTCTCCTCTTTAAATATAAAACTCACTCCTCAATTTTACTGAATTTGCGTTTTACAGTTTTGTGGCCCATCAAGTTGATAAGTTAACAGTATAAGCTTAGAACATAAGAGCAAACAATGCAATACTAAACTTGACTACCTTGATAACGTAGGTAAATAACAAACGATGGTGTTTTAATTGGAACTAATAACATTTTTTGTGATTTTTGGCTTGTTTATTCTTGTTCTAGTAATCCGTGAAGCTGAGCAAATGTTTTAGTCAATGCTGAACCTCTTCATGATGTTTAAACAAATCTTCACTTTCAATCTTCAGTTTAAATTTCGTTTTTTATAATGGGTGAACAAATTCACTATGAATAGTCGGGTACTAAGTTACCATTTGAACCAATCCATCAGGTTGGAAATTCGTTTGTTAATAGTAAAAAAAGAGCGGGAAACTTTGGCTTGCTACAAATGGTACACGCGTCTACCGGGAGAACCGAAAAGAGCGGAAAACTTTGACTTTCGACTTGCTACAAATGGTACACGCGTTTACCGGGAGAACCGAAAAGAGCGGAAAACTTTGACTTTCGACTTGCTACAAATGGTACACGCGTTTACCGGGAGAACCGAAAAGAGCGGGAAACTTTGACTTTCGATAAATGGTACACGCGTCTACCGAAAGAACCGAAAAGAGCGGGAGGGCTCTAGCAGCTAATCTCCTATTTGGAATATTTTATGCTTATAGCTCTCAACTGAGGCTAATTTTCACGGCGGGGAGGAAAAAACGGAGAAACCTGAGAAAGCCCTCGTGAGGGAGAAAAAAATCGTCAAACTATAAACTCAAGTCACACACCTACGCGCACGGTTCAATTGAGAACTACACATCAGTTAGCGACATTCGTGGCGCCTTCGTGACATCATTTTCTGCAAAATTGGTTACATGAGAGTCAAAATGTAACGCATAATTTGTAGTCTTTGACGGATTAAAACGTTGTGGAGTAAAACGTAAACCGACACTTTTCACTTGATTTCCTCTCGACCGGAATAGAATATCATTGTCAAAGCGTACGAGTCTAAATATATCTTTCTTTCTTTATGTCTGCTTTGAATATCTTTGACAGTAGAAAATGATATAGATCTTAGAAAATTATCTGGTTTGAAAATTTTTGGCTTGAAGCAATTTTACCTGTCATACGCCTATCTTTCTACTAGTTGATGCTTATCCTATGATGTAATATAGTGTTTCACCCTTGGTTGAAAGAATTCAAAAATCCTGGAGAAAGCCCAATAATTCCTAGAAATCAAATGAATGACAATATGAAATTGATACTTATGTCCAAACTTTTTGATGGCTGTAACACGAAGTAAACCACGTGCAATTTAGGGGCCAATTGATGAATTGGTCATACGTGTCTATATTCTTATATTTTTCTTCGCTTTTCAGCTCTTCATTTAAGCTTTCATCTGCGAGAAAGCCATCAAGAACAAGTTAAGAATAACAAGAATAGGAAGCCAACAAAGTGACTTCAAAAGAGGATGAATGCAAGAGAAAAAACGGTACAGTTTCTGATAATTTACAATTATTCTCTTTATTTCCTTATTTTCTTTTCCTTCCTTATTTTCTTAATTTATTTTATTTTCATTCAGTTCGTAGCAAGTTCTTTATAGACCCCTTGCATGTGAAGTCATGCGGCTCAATTTGGAGGACAAAACCAAATAATTTCAACCACCTGAGAATTGGAAACCTATTCTTCTATTGCACGTTACGTCATCGCGGSCATGTTATATTATACCATTTAACAAAAGATTTCTCATTAGCATTCGTTGTTAACGGTACCACAATGGCCTCCATGTTTTTGTCTTCTGATTCTCTTGGGAATACTTGCATCCCATCAATTGTGATGTCCTCCAAATTGAGCTGCATTCCGATGTGCTGTTGTTGCCAGATATGGCAGTTGGAATTTATTGGGGAACTTAAGGGTTCCGTTGTGGAAGCTTTTCCTTTCTTAGTAATACGGAAATAGTTTCACTTTCGATCTGTGAGTTAGCTGTGTCCTGACTCAGATCAGCTCGGAGGAAGTTTCAGGGTTCGATCTTTGAGTTAACCGTGCCCTGACTTAAATCAGCCCAGAGGAAGTTTCAGGGTTCCATCTGTGAGTTAGCCGTGCCCTGACTTAAATCAGCCCAGAGGAAGTTTCAGNCCCAGAGGAAGTTTCAGGGTTCCATCTGTGAGTTAGCCGTGCCCTGACTTAAATCAGCCCAGAGGAAGTTTCAGGGTTCCATCTGTGAGTTAGCCATGCCCTGACTTAAATCAGCCCAGAGGAAGTTTCAGGGTTCCATCTGTGAGTTAGCCGTGCCCTGACTTAGATCAGCCCAAAGGTTTTAGGTTTTAATCATTTAAAAAACACACATGAGTTTTTGCACTTCTCCTGAACAGATGCATTACGCTTTTCATCAGTGCGACTCATCATCTTATTGATTAAGATTTTATCGGTTGATAGAACTTAACAATCTAGCCCCTTAGCGAGAAGGATAACAAAATAAGCTTAAAGTCGTCCGACAACATCTGTTCAATCCCATAACGCTTTGCGCGGATTTCCGTTTTTTTTTTCCCTTGGATCAGAGCAATAAGCATTCAAACGTTGTCAAATTTTACTGTTGCATGGAACACTTCGCTTGCGGCTCAGAGTTCCAGCTACCAGGGATAGAGAGAACTCGAAAAACGGTGCACACTCTATTCCCCTCTTTCCATCTGTGCTCCGTTTTAAGGGTATTCAAAGTTCGATCTACCAGGGATAGAGAGAACTCGAAGAGCGGTGCGCACTTTATTTTCCTCTCTTCGTTAGTGCTCTGTTTTTAGGGTATTCAAAGCTCGATCTACCAGGGATAGAGAGAGCTTGAAGAGCAGTGCGCACTTTATTCCTCTCTCTCCATCAGTGCTCTGTTTTAAGGGTATTCAAAGCTCAATCTACCAGGGATAGAGAGAACTGGAAGAGCGGTGCGCATTTTATCCCCTTCTCATCATAAGCAATCTCTCCTAGCAGCAAGCAAAATCGATGGAACTGAAGCTAAATGGCTTACTTTTCCTTTTTTAAATATTTATTCATTGAGAATATAATTTACCTTCAGTTGATATATTCTAAATTTACAAGTGCCTTGCATTCAAGCAACATAAGGTCTTTCTTGTCTAAGATATTTATTGATTGAAATTTAGAAACGATTTATTTTTACTAATGAGGATAAGAATACTGAATTGAGATAATCATGTGTACATATAATAAAAGGCAATGCCTTTAAATTAGTTTTTCATTTTAACCTTTTTTCCCTTTCCTTTTTATTTTTTCTTAGAGAAAATAATTGTATAAAAATAGCTTTTTATTCCAAAAACGTAGTTCAAATAAGTTTCTTTTTAAAGACATCCCTCAAAAAAAATTTCTGAGTATGACAGATGTTTTCTAAAACAAAGAGAAGGAAAAGGATAAAAAGAAAGGAAAAAAAGAAGAAGAAAAAAAAGATAAAGGATAGCAAAAGAGTGAAAGAAAAATCGTTAGTCACGAGATAGATAGCGAGTATTAGATAGATCGGCCCAGTTTTTTCAAGTCTTCAGGTGTCTTTTTGTCATTGAAAATTAAGCAAAAAATACTCAAGTTGAAACCTCTCACTAATGTTTTTTTAACGGCAGGAAATAATCATCACCATGGCAACCTTTTGATACTCACATTTGATTGGTTGATAGGCCTATAGTCAAAGGCTAGGCGAGAACCAAGAAAAAACAAACAAAGTCATTGATAAGTGTTTTCGTGAGCAGATGGTTAGTCTAAACACGATAAAGATGGGAACGGAAGTACTTATATGATTCTAATTGGTAGGAATTAACACAATATGAAAGGACTTTAGTTCACACATGATTAAATATTGCCGTTTTACCGATCTCCTTCAAAAGAGGCATCGATTAATTACCTATTTTGATTTCCTATCCCTTGGTGTTTTTTAATGGCGCCCTGAGGATTCGACTTCCGCTGGTAGTTGGCTACGGATGATGGATAATACCCTTTTCTTGGCGCTTGCTTGACTCATATCAGCTTGAAGCCCTTTTTACAAACGATATTCGTGTGTTAGGGAAGTTATGAAGCCACGTTTCAAGTACATTGGTTAGGTATTTGGCTAAGGATTATATCGAGGGGATCATTTTAAAGGAAAAATTCATCAAAATTCAAAAGATAAATGCCAAAGTCTCTGAAGTGTAAGATACAAGAGGAATCAGGTGCGAAACGCAAGATAAACAGAAGTAGGATGCAGCAGTCGCATATTTATTTTTTAAATGAGGAATAAATATAAAGAAGAAATTTTAAAGAGACCCAAAATGAAATTTAAAAATGATCTTAAAAAGGTTAGTAAAGGAGATGAAAAGAAAAAAGAAGAGAAGAGAAGAAAAGAGAAGAGAAGAGAAGAGAAGAGGAGAGGAGAGGAGAGAAGACAGACTATAATGCTACGACGTACGTATGGAATCAGTGTATATAAAATTTTCACAAACGTACTAATATTCAATTTTGGAAGGGAGAAGAACTTGAGAACCCGTAGAAAAACTTTTGTGAGAAACGAGAGAACCACACATCAAGCAAACTTCATTCCGGCAATGGATTAATTGGTCGACACAGCGGCCATCTTGGATCGCAAAGTATGAGGGCGGTGTCCAGAGGGCAAAACAAAACAAAGATGTTGGATAATGTATAGAGTTTCGTGTGTTTCTCTCTGGCTGTTTGTCTTCTGCTGTAATAATGAGAGGCGACTTATAAATAATAATAATATGTACTTATTGACTGAGTGGGAGGGCCGTACGGGAAAATATTTGGCTC
>NW_022258437.1:16011-34389 GCF_009602425.1 Actinia tenebrosa | reverse complement strand
TTTCTTTCTTTCTTTCTTTCTTTCTTTCTTTCTTCCTTTCTTTCTTTCTTTCTCTCACTTCATTTATTTACTTTCTAGATTACCTCTGCGCCATTTTATCAATTTCCTGCTGTTCACAATTATCGAATTTCTAGAAAAGCTACACTCACATCCTTTCCCATTTATATCATTTAACGAAAAATTATTTAAATCAACTTCCATTTCCTCGACATCCATTTTCACCACGCGCGTACACGTTTCACTCACGCTGACGCACAATTCTCCACCGAAAACTTATCTTTTGCCAAGCAATATAACATTTAATAATTTATTTCTACAAAGAAGGGACAAAATTTAATCAAAGACTGGAAAATGTAATTTGTATCCGCGTTATTTTTAGATGCGGTTGGATTTGTAAACGTTGATAAGTAAATTTGATTGTTTTTAGAGGCGAATATATGGAATACATTAAACTGAATTATTAATATCGGAAGTGTGAAATAAATTGTCTAAAGTGGCAAGTGATCAAGACCTCTTCTTCAGCTCAGTCCCATACAAACAAAAAGCAAGCGACGAAGGTTGTGATATGATTGAGACTCTGTCATCAAACCTTAAGTCTCTATCATATTTTTTATCTTGAAAATTTTGTTTCGTCTTGGACCGCGTAAAATCATCTCAAAGGTGTTCTTTTTAAAACGTTTTTTTTTTCCAGGTGAAGCAATATTATTTGCTTTATAATCTCGCATAATCTATTTTCAATGAATTTTTATCGCATTTTCGTTTAACTAGCTCTTTTCCTTTCTCTCTTGATCGTAGCACGACAACCGCGTACCAAACTTGGAACTACAGACCACACAATTTAACTAAAAAAACTACGGCGAAGAATCTCTCTCGACGTCGTGTAACCACCGACTTACTCCTCAAACGGTTTGTATAATATTCCTTATTTATTCTTTGCCATACATTATATTTAAATGATGACCACCCCTATATCCTACGAGCAACATTTTCTCCTCTTAAGATAGTCTTTCAAATCGTAAGATTATGTTTTTGTAGTATTTTGCTACAAGATATCCGTTTTTCCATTTTTTTCTAAGCCAACACCTGTATCCGGATATTGCCTTCTAAAGTTTAGACGCTAAAACAAACCCTCGCCTGAAACGATATTAATATCAATCAACAAAGCTCTTAATTGCCGGTACCACGGTTTTTGGGTCTCTACCCTGCTCAAATATAAAGGGGAAAAAAGGGAAACGATAGCTATCTTTCTTGCAGTTCAGCCCAGTGTATTAGATTAGACACACCACAATTCATTTTGTTTTCCATTTTTAGATTTTCACACCGTTATATCGATTCATATTGTCTTACAAAATAGCTTAACATCTTTTTTCGAGCCTTCTAATGTTTTCTCTCGTTTTTTCATTTTTTTAAATATTTTTATAGTGATTATAATTTACCTAACAACATAGCCATTCAAATCTGAATACAGCTTGTTTAAAGAAACAACTCTCACTCGCTTTCGCTTTGTCCACGGTTTTCTACTCCTAAATTTCACCGAAAGTAATATTGGTTGTTTTTGTAATTTTTCATTTCTTTTCACAATATTCGAGTAATTTATTTTCCAATTTAATCTTTCCAAGAAGCTGTTACTCTTTTTGGTTTATCGTCAATATATGAGTGCTATTTTGTTTTTTGTTTTTTTGTTGTTTTTTTTTTTTTGTATTTCGCTTTTATGTGTCATATTCACTATTTTTTTATGTAATGCACTTGCAATGAAAAAATCATTACTTTGTAGGATCATTTTAAGAGCATTATTTTTTTATTAATTTGCTTTTTAATTTTTAATTTTTCCATTTGAAGCGTTTCTTGTTTTCTATTTTACTGGCCTTATTCCATTTATTCCTTATGGCACTGTTCCAGGCACTTTCACGGTAACCCAAGTTCACATTATCTATTGATGTTGTTTTTAAAACTCGTATTATAACTAGTTTCTCTCTTTTACAATTAGATCTACGCTTGTTTTGTAAACAAACCTTCCAATAATCAAAAATACAAATATATATAACAAAACAACCCTGCTATACCATGCAACAGAAGCATTTTAAGAAGCTAAACAACACAGAAAGAATACTTAAGTTTGCAGTATTAACGAAGAAGAGAAAGAGTAAAGAAACAGAAACATTTACGATCATAATTTTGGAGATAAACATTGAATTTGACGATGAAAGTCTTAAAATGAATACAAGATATAGAAAGGATAACTTTAAATGATGTTTGTAACTACATAAACGATACGTTTGTTGCTAAGATATCTGAAGAGTAAACTTATCTTTACTGGTAACGAGTTCAGTAACTGGTCTCTACAGCAAAACCTTTATTTCGTTTGAAAAAAAAACTTCAAGAACTATTTTCTTTTTTTTTCGTTGAATATAAAGAGTTAAAAAATAAGTGTAATCGAATCTAATAAAAGAAACGAAAATTCCCCACTAGCGTGGGTGGATTTGAAACTGTTCATTGAAATTTATTCGTTTATGAATTGCGTTTGAAACTTATTTCTACGAGCTAGCTACAAGCGAAATGGCTTAGCTTGAAAAGAAAATTCTTCCTAAATTTAAATTTTTTTTCTTTCTACAAGAAACAGGGGATTTCATCCGTTTTTCTTTCTTGTATCAAAGTTAGGACGAGTGTTTGATGTTTTAACATCAAATGTGAATCCATTTACGTTTTCGTTTACTGAGAGGTCCCCTAGCGGATGCGATTTTATCAGGTTTTTGAAGCATCTGGTGACAGAATCTTATTTATATGACACCATGCTAAGCGTTCTTGACTTGCTAATGCAACGGTCTCTGTAACTAATTGATAAACTTGATTAGATCAATGAGTAAAATAGATGGGTAGTTCTCGATGGAAAACTGAAAAATCAAGCTTATTAGCTACATGAAAGACGTTTTACAAAACGACGCAAAAGAAACACCAATTTTATCTTCATACCCTGAAACAACCTTTGGACTGATCTAATTAACCGAAACAAGTGACCCACCTCCCTTTCTCTCTCTCGGTCACTTGTTTGATCCCACTACATCAAGCTGCTTGCCTGCTCGCCTGCTTGCCTGCCTGCCTGCTCACCTGCTGCCTTCTTGCCTGCTTGCTTGCTTGCCTGCTTGCCTGCTTGCCTGCTTGCCTGCTTATAGCAACGATAACACAGGTAGCCTAATCCCTATTACTCATTCCAGACAACATGGGCTACACGTCCATATCCACCACAATTAAGGTCAATTGAAGCTTATTTGCTCGTCACAAACAGAACCTAATCTCCACTGATCTAACGTACGCATACAAGCATGACATTTGACGTGCGCGTACACCTCTGACGTAGGTCCTTATTAAAAGCAAACAAACTGGTTACRAACTAGTTTTTACCTATGACGTAGTCAGGTACATGATGACGTGCTTTGCTTTGCGAAAGCAGGTTTAATGCTCAAAAAAAGTGCCGAGAATAAGAGGCTTCGTCATACCTTGAAAGCTTTCAGTTTCCCTAGACCATTCACTGTATACACAAGTCAGGGATGTTATATGCAATTTGTACTTACGTCATTTACATGTCGGATATGTATTCGCTGTGATAGCAAAGGAAACCAGAATGACAATTCACCATTTTCCATACATTGGTTTACTAGTCAAACACAAAGCGCTCAAGCGAGGCGCCAAGGTACTTTCAAAGGATTATTCAAATTTGAACCTTGCAACCTCGACTGAATGCTTTGTGTTTGACCAGTGAACCGATGTATGGAAAATGGTGAATTTCATTTAGAGAGGGAAGATAAGAAGAAAGGGACCGCCATTTTACGTGGTCACTTAGAGAGGAAAATCCTTTTATAAAGGCTTTGCATCATCACGTGATGGCAGCCATGACAGGAGGCACAACAATAGTCTTTTACCCTGGGAAACTGAATTCTTTCTCATGTAAATCAGATTAGACCAGATTCAATTGTTCCTGCCTCCTGTCATTGCTGCCATCACGTGATGGTGCAAAGCCTCCATTCCCTATTCTCAAGCATCAACGGACTTCCAGAATCAACAGAACGATGCATTCTAAATTACACTGATCCATTGTAGCGTCAATAGGCCCTTTGCAGCTAAGCAATCACGTGCTGATTAATTCACTGACAGCAAATGTTGAATGAACATCTTGTTTCCCATAGGTGAAATATACTGGTGAGCAAACAAACTTTCTACAACCTGTTTCGAGAGATCGTAATAAAACTACATTTCGTAACACACTGGATACACATGTTTTCATTCAGTTCTTTACAAGTAGCTAAAAAGAACCACCAATTTAATATGAAAACAAAAATTTTGCATTCCAGTACAGACACGTGACCGTTAACTGCAAAGGGCCTATTTTTCAGTCTTTTTCTTGGAAGCTAATGTCGGGAAGAATCGAGCCATTCAGTTTAGTAAAATCTGTCCGTTCGATATTTTTTTAGAGCCTAATATCATTAAGTGGCTCATATTAGGATGACAGCATTGAATAAAACTAAGAAGATATAGCTGTCAATCAAATAAATAGATGACAGATTTATGTGATATTATGACTTGTAGGTCTTCATTTCTTTAGCACTCTGGGAGATCAGTCTGTTTCTCGTCATGTATCATTCATCAAAACTTTGAGATTAGTTAAGAGTGCTATCTGAAGAGCTCTTGCTGCTTTAAATATGCGGGAAAATTATGATATTCTAAGTATAACAGACTCTTTTTATTGCTTGGGCGTAAAGTTTTTTTCTATTTCAGACCATGTGTCATTATCTTGAGAATAAGATTCTTTGTTTGAGCTGTATTCATATGCATGCGTCTTCTCATTTTCGACTGTTATACAAAAAATGAGACTCAAAAGAATGACAATGTGGTCTGAAATGGAAAACGAGTCAGTGACGTTGAGCAATGCTGCCAAGTTGTCAAAGAATTCCTTGGTGTCAAAAACCTCGCTAGAAAACCTGAAAATGAGCTACTGTGCAAAGGATTGTGGGAATGAAATGCTATCTGGTTGATAGCACGTGATAGGTAGCGTTTGCCTGTCATGATTCTAGGCTGGTAATGAGATTCATTCAGCTCATTGATTACTGTCGTTGATAGCACATGATGGGCAGTGTTTGCTTGTCTTTGTAAGCTGGTAATGAGATTTATGAGATTCGTTCAGCTCACAGATACCAACCACTAGAACATCCTATTGTAGCCTATACTATAACAACACAAGGATTCAAGGATGGTCGATTAACAAGCTTTTGTGAGAATTGGCTTCAAGTTAAGAAGAATTGAAGCAACACGATATAGACCCCTTGCAGCACCTTGAAATGCAGCTGAATTTGGAGGGCAACACAAATAGGTTTCCAATTATCAAGAAATTGAAATTCGTTTGTTTCGTCCTTCAAATTAAGCTGCTTTGACATCACATGCAAGGGTTCTATGMCTCAGTTTCTAAAAATAAAAATTCTCAAGTCTTGCTGTTTGGGCAATACAATCCACTATAAAGGATGTTTCGTTTACTTAAGCCCCGTTTACACTGGCGATTGTTGCGGCGATTTTTGTTGCAATTTTCGGAAATATGAAATCCTTTGTGTCATCCTTCAAAAGAGACATTCGTCTAGGAAAATCTTGGTATCCTGAAAAAAACTTTACAAGTAAATTCCTTACCAATATTTATTATGGACAAATTCGCAAAAAAATCGCAGCAAAAATCGCCGCCAAAATCGCTATTATAAACGGGGCTTTAAGAACCTACTTCCCTCAATGTTTTGGAAGCCGAAAATTCGTGACATTACTGCGACAATAAAATGGTGATGTGTTTAATTGTAGCATTAATTAAAACGCTTAATCCTATCTCACAACCTAAGATAACCTTTAGGATCGTTTGCATCGGTAGATTTATCTAAAAGATACCTATATTAGAAACTCAATCATCATTGAATGAATATTTCCAAAATCCATTTACTAAGAAATTCAAAAAGAGATTCAAAAATTTAGCCCCTTCAATACAAATTAGAAAACTGTCAAAAAATATCCATTAATTTATTTTTCTTTGTTTGAATTTTGATCTTGAAGTTTTTTCCATCTTTCTTCCAAATTCATTAATTCCAAAGTTATTACTTTAAGCTGTTTGATTATTTTGTCTTGTTAAACCTATTTCAAAAAAAAGTTTGTTGGAGCCAAATTAAGGCGATAGGCAATAATTTAAGCAATAAGATGTAGTCATTCCTATTCGTTTCTTATTCATGATTATTCTCGTCAAGAACACGCGAGTATTGAGATATCCAGTGTTGTTTGTAGTCGACGAAACTAATTCAAAGACCTTGATTATTTATGTTTAGATGTACGCCCATAATTCCTTTCCTTTTGGAATAACAAACTCCTATCTCCTTTCTCATTTTTCACCGACAACCTTTCTTGAAATAAGTGTATATACATCCTCGCAAAACAAAAATTCCATATATTCTGTGTGACATTTCGTTTCGTGAGACTAACCTGCCCTCCTAATGAGCTGTGCGTGCTAGTCCAAGGGAGATATTAATTAAGTTTTCGAAAAATGGGATTAGTCAAATTCAGACTTTGTTTTATTAAATTTGGACTATTTTTTTAAACTTATCACGTGACAATATTGTTCGAAATCGTATCTTCAAGAAGGGCTGCTAAAACCTAAAGTTAAAAGAAGTGTACTAGAGGGAAGGGCAGAGCGCCAGACTCCTTCAGCAGTTTTGTGAGTATGACTTGGGTTTAGAGCTTTAGAATTTGTATTATAAGTGGTAAAATCGTTGAATGTCATAATATTTTCTAGCTCCTAACAGGTTCAATTTTTGAAATCCTTTTCAGACTCTTTTTCTTTCTTCGTTTTTGTTGACGTTTCAAAACGCTTCGTATGCCTTCCTAAAGGCCGGTTTAGACGGCACAATTTTCGCCTGCTATCGTATACAACACGCTCGCGCCATCCTACAAACCTACCTATTTAAGACTACCTGTCATTCTATGATAAAACAAGTAACTACAATTGTTTCTTCGATCTAGGGATTTAATATAGAAATACTCATGATAAAAAAGCGTATTTTTGAGGGTTTTTGATGTCAAAATATTACACTTTGCGTGGCTTTTTACAAAGTAACCCATTGGATTGCACGCGGTTATGGACTTTCGCAAGAATGATTTCTGCGCATCCTTTTTGCGCATCCTTGCTGTTCTTGTGCGATTTTTTCAAAAGCAAGACCTGTGACCTCTCCTTTTTAGTTTGAWTTTTTTCAGAATATGAATTAACATGTTTATGCAAATTAAAAAATATGTATTTCAGAAGTAAGTTCATGTGGTCGCGAAGTTTCACAAGCGTCCAATTTCTTTTCTTTTCTTTTCTTTTTTTTTTTTCGCTTTTTGAGATAATATATTTTCCATCATTTATTAAAATATATCGTGTCGGTTATAGTCAAGCTTTCGTTTTTATTTGTCTTTATTATAGTAATATTCAAATAAAAGAAGAAGAAAAAAAACAAAAACGAAAAAAAAAAATGAAACATTCATAAAAATTTTAAAAATTTAATGCCTACGCCTGGCTTGAGTCAACATTCAATATTATGGAAAGAAAATTTGATATTTCTATAAAACCGCATGTTAAAAAACATAAACATTTGTTCTAGGTCCTACATTGAAAATTAATATGTGTTTTGTGCCAAATTTGCGTTGCCTTATTGTTATGTAAATCAGCTAGCAGTGAGGACAATCTAATTAAACTCCAATATTTATTTGAAAAGTTCAACGACTACTTTATCCATGGAAGATCAGTATTGCATACAATTATCGAGGGTCTTGTGAGGTAAGGCAGGAAACAATGCAAATCGTATAGCAATACAACTTTAGACGATATCATATCCCGTAGTTTTTTTTGCATATGTTACGTTATGATTTTGGTGCAGTCCTATATCCTTTGTCGTTTCTTGCTTTTTCAATTACCGTAGAATTATTGGTTCGCTTTATGTGCATTGAGATTTTGTAAACAGTTGACAATTTCTACTTTAGATTTGGCTTTAACGGCGTGGTGGTAAGCGAGAAAATATACAAATAGCAACAACGAAACAAACAAAAGAGAAAGAAAAGAAAAAGAAAGAAAAGAAAAAAAAAATAAAGAAAAAAAACCCCTTCTAAACACAAAAGTTTATGAAAAGTAGGACTGCCGACTGCTGTGTGTACCTATTGTCGACTTTTGCGTGCGAATCATTATTCTGTTCAAGTTTATGATACTTTTTTAGCGACATGCTAGATTTGCGATTCATCTTAAAAAGAAAATTCCACGGAAACTAGCTGCAAAATACTGACGTTTTATCAGTGTGTGCTGTCGTTCGTAACCGAGTTCTTTCTTAGCCATTCTTGGTAAGAAAAAGTTTCACGAAAAGTATCCACTGCTTTCCATTGGTGCAAATTTTAAATGAAAGTTTGACGACGTATGTCACGTTAAAAACTTTTTATATTGAACAAAAATTCTGCGTTTCGTTTACGTTTTTTGCAATTTATTTATTTGTTAATTCTTTCACAGAATTTTATATTGCTTTGAAATTGTAAAATATTAATAATGCAAGTATCGAAACAGGTGTTCTGTTGTAATAGAAGGCGAGAGTAGGTTTTTAAAAGGTTATATTGTATTGGTGGGTGGTGTGGCGGTTGTGCACTCACCTCTGGATATTCGGGTTCGATTCCTGGCCTTCAGCCATATCATTATTGACTGAGTGGGAGGGCCGTACGGGAAAATATTTGGCTCGAGGTGATGCCGTACATGACCGAGAGCCAAATATTTTTCCGTACGGCACGACCTAACTCAGTCAATAAGCATTTTATCATATGACCCTCACGAAAAGAAAAATAATAGAATAAAAGAAAGTCGCAGGTTTCGAGCAGGGCCGTACGGATTCGTACACGGCCCTGCTCGCTCAAAGCCGTACGGCCCTGCTCACGCCAGGGACCTTAAGCTGCAGGACGGCAACGACGACGACGACGGCAAACATACAATAGCACTAATTGCGCTATTCAATAGATACTCGTTGGAATGTACGAAACACTGTGCATCATTGCCGTCTTATGCTGAAAGTAAGACGTGAAATGTCCTATTTTACGTACTAAAGAGAGCGGCTACGCCAAAAGCTTATCTTTGCTGATTTTCGTTATAATTAAAGCGCTCCCAAAAGACGTCATTTCACTCCAAAACGGGGAAGCTTATTGAGTAAAATACTAGGTAAACACGAAATAATAATACAATAAAAGGTTGAAGCGCCTCAATTTCGCCGACGTTGTCGCCCACGTTGCCGTTCTGCAGCTTAACGTCCCTAATTTCCCGAAGAGCGCGCGCCCGGGCAGATACGGGTCATATGATAAATAGTTTCATCTCATCAAAGAAAAGAAAGCATATATCTAAATATAGTTTTTCCACGAAGTTCTGTAGCTTCATTTGCAAAAATTTGATACATGAAATACTATCCTACTTTTTAATAATTTTGTTTTGCGCATGCGCATAGCGAGTCCCATAAATTGCTGACCTTAATGATTACAGGCTCATGTGAATATTACTTTTTTCAAAAATGAGATTACATTTTTTAACAACCGTTTTATTTCACGCCTTGAAAACAGTATTTTTTCCCTGTCTCTTTGAATTTAATTTAAAACTTAATTATACACCGGCTGTAAACTCGGTCTATATTTGGCAACACATTCAGAATAACTTGAAGAGAAAGGAAAGCTCGCTTCAGCAATACAGGAATCTGTTTTTCAAGTTGAATGAAACCTGATTGATCTCGCATTTGGCCTCCTTATGACTCTGTTTCCCAGTTCTGAAAATCTCGAAAAAATGGCGCTTGCATTAGGTTGGTTCCTAAGGATATTTTCAAACTCTTTCTCCACAAAATGTAGTCTTCATACTTCATTCAAGAATTCGTTTTTCACGGCATTTCAACGTTGAAATTATGAGATTTGTGGTGGAGTCATTCCAGCGATAAGCTGCTCATTTTGAATTGTAAAGACGATTTTAAACCAATACGACATTTGGCAAATGTATCTCGTATAGGTTCGACTTCGAAAGCGTCGTGAAAATCATCACCCGCGATTCAAAATCTATTAACTTCTTTGTTTATTCTGTTTTGAAAGCGAAATTATCTCAAAGCTAGCTAGTCGAAAATGAAAGAAAACTCCATGCTGAATGCATCGGTGTTAAATTATGTTTACCACATTGCAAACTACTACTTATTATCAGTCCACTAACAGAGGTCACGTTTTCTCACTTTAGATCCATCCAACCTTTACGACGCGGCCTTCTCAGAGGAAAGATCTTTTAGCCCAGGACACTGAACATTGTACAACACTAAGGCGGTGGGTACAAAAACTATTGATGTTCAACTATTTTTCTACACAATGCTTTTACTTATAGAGTGACCACAGTAAATCGATCCGTGAAACTTTAGTTATACTAAATAGCACAATTTCATGCAAATTCCATTGTTTTCTACTTGTTTAACTAGCACTATTTTGTACTATTTAGTAATTAGTGTTTCACGGATTTACTGTGGTCACTCTACTTCTTTGCAGCTATTTCTAAAAAGGTCGTTCAATACAGAATACTGCAAACTTGATTCCAGTTTATTTAATTCATCGCGGTAAAATATAACGAGAGTCTTTTAGAAGCTAAAACCAAGCTAAACTAAAATGTTTTACCTATTATACCCATTACATCTCTTTTCTATAAATGCAGAATATTTTTTCTTTACCTTTGCTTTAAATTTCGACCTGGTAATGTGTTATTGACTGTAGCAGTATTCAGTATATAATAACCTTTTTTCGAGTAGGTGAGTTTATCTAAGTAGCACCCATTGATGAATAATATTATCGGAAAATGAAAGTTCTTCCACGGGTAAGCTCTGCAAGTATTTGTCCTCAATGCTATAATATAACAGTACTCATTTGTTTGTTTGTAATATATAGCTTTTTCTGCCTCTATTTATACTAGGTAAAACTGTTTTTACCCCATCATTTTCTTTTTTTATAAGATGATTCAAATTATTTGTATAGTAAGGGGGAAAAAATATTTAAAAAAAGGAAGAAAAAAGAAGAGACATTGAAGTAAATCTATTGAAGTTTTATCGTTTTGAAGTATTTTTAAAAAGCTAGGTTGCCCGAATTAAGGCCGATCGATAAACATAATATAATATCCTGATTCTTCCAGGATTTTCTAGTGAGAAAATGAAAGTTAAATCAAAATCACAACATTTTTAAAACATCCAAAGAAACTTAGTTGGTGTCTGGATTTACACCGCCTATTTCTTACCCTTTGCGCGCCTCTCCCTCATAACGCTTGTTAGATTATATATATTTTATATTTATTGTTTTTTTGTTTGTTTTGTTTTGTTTTGTTCTCCTTTGTAATTCAAACGTGATGAAAACCTCTAAGGCCCCGTCCACACTATGCCGGATAAATTTGAATCCGAATTTTTATTTATCTGGTTAGGCCTACCGTTCACACTAGTCCGGGCGAATCCGGAACAATTCTTCATCGACAACGAATACGGTCGAATACGGTCTCCAGAGTGGAAAAATTTGAAAACGCCGGCTAGCCGTATTAGTGTGGACGGAGAACATTTTTCGAATACGATGACGTCATGATTGTCATGGGAGCCTGGCGGAAAGGCTAAAATTTCACTGCAGGCTTAATTTCAGCTAAAATGCACATGCTCAGATGTGTAATAAAGCGTTTTTGCCGCCTCTGATCGGACTAGTGTGGACGTGAAACATTTTATCCGTTTTCATGTGTGGACGGAAAACTTTTTTTTCGGTTTCGTTGTGAAAGTTGCGGATTCAAATTTATCCGGCATAGTGTGGACGGGGCCTAAATAAATAAACATGTCATTCCCTTGAGTATCATTTCTTTTCTTGTTCTAAAAATAATAAAGAGTGATCTATTTTATTCTTAAAAAGTATAGAATGGGAAATTCCAGATAGTTTTTTACTATAACAGCAGTTCCTATAGACCCCATGCAGCACTTTGGAATGCACCTCAATCTGGGGGACAAAATAATAGGTTCCAATTGCCCTATTTCACTATGACGTCACTGCTTGTTTATGTGGGGGATAGAATCGCCGAATCCAATAGAAAATTCAACAGAATTTGCTCCTAGCGAAACAGTTAACTCTAAAATGGCCTAGTTTTCAGATATAATATGTGTTAATATGTACTAAAAAATATTCTGAGAGTTTGCTGGTTATTCTACTTCTCTTCGTGGATTGATACGGGTTTTAGAACAATTTTCGGTGAATTTGCCCCGTCCGACGACCATGATCCTTTGCGTTTAAACAATAGATTGTTTTGATGTGACGTCATAGTGAATTAGGTCAATTCTCAGGAGATTGGAATCCTTTTGTTTTTCTCCCCAGCTGCAAGACTTACCACACGAACATACATTTCTTTGTAAATCATACCGCTTTCAAAAAAAATTTCTCCCAAAATATTGAACATATTACTCTCAAATTTTCAGAGTTACTAAATAAGACATTCTCTTTCGATTTTTGGTTTGCTTGTAGCTTAAATTTTTTTATGCTAATGAGGAAAAAACGTCAGTAAAGATCGGCCTATACACAGGACTTTTTTTTAAAAACTCCTTCTATGACATATCAAAGGTAAAAAATACAAAGCGTCTGAGTTTGAATATCATGAACGTGTGGTCCTAGCGCTTAAGTTTAATAAAGCAGGAATAAGATTAAACCAAGTTAAGGATTTTGGTTGATGATCTAATGCATGGTAATGATTAGCCAGAACCTAGGAATGAAATGAACTAAATATAACGCAGTTCTATTGGCTATCTCTTGATTTAATATTCCCCGTAAAGGTTATTTCAGGGGCAAAATTTATTGCCCAATATTTTGGGTAATGACCGGAACTTTGATCGGTCATCCAGGGGGAATGTGTGCTAAGATTAGTTAATCGTCTCGATTTTAAGACAGGTGACGTTAGTGAGCAAAAGAACCGCTATTTTACGCGATGATAGGACGCGGTTGATATCACCGGTAGATTGATAGGATAACGAGGGTTATGTCGCACGAGTTTAGCTTCGTCTGGCGAAGAAAAAACTCGCTTTTTATAGGACTTTTGTTATGACTATTATTTTGACCTTGTCCCAAAGTCATCAGAGGACGCTGATAAAGAAATTCGCTGCCTTTCATGCATAACATAGTCCCTCTCAGTGCGCAAAGCATTATCATCAAAACCACGTACTTCTCATTGTAGCCAATCAAATAGAATCGAATTGGTAGAATACCGCTGTGTTTCTTGACTGCAGATTCATTTTCTCAGGGTTAGTCTCGATTTTGTGCGGAATAATCATGTGTTACAATGAAAGGCTGTAATGTATTGTTGAAGTTGAGCATTCGTTACTTAACCGTTATTTGTGAATATTAGACACTGAAATGCACTGAAAAACTCTGAGTAAATATTTCATTTGGATTAATACTTTTACCTAACATCGCAAAACACCTGTGGGTCAAAACACCTGTCATTATAATATCTATCAGAAAGTAAAAATGATATCTGAAATTCTGGAATATCTGTTTAGTAAATCACATCCATTCAAGAATAATATAAGAACAAGAAAGATTTTTTTTTTTTTTAAGTTAAGCGCCGTTTTTTTTAGCAAATCAAAGCGCTAATTTCCACGACCTTTTCTACTTAACGTCTCAGATATTTAACAAAGAAACAGGCAGCTGGTGCGTAATAAGAGGTTTTTAGGCCGTTAATCCTTCGTTAGTTAAAAAGACAAGCGCATCCCTTTAGCGTCTTGCTGTTTGAAATCAAGGGTAGCTGGCGCCGCGTAAAGAAACCATCCGCACTTATTCGTAAGTCTTACTGATGATGTAATAGAATGACATGCGCACCCCTTTAGCATCTGTTATGTTTGAGATCAAGAATAGCTGGTGCCTCACAAAGAAACTATTTACTCTTATTCGTAAGTCTTACTGATGATGTAATAGAATGACATGCGCATCCCTTTAGCTTCTGTTATGTTTGAGATCAAGAATACCTGGTGCCTCACAAAGAAACCATTTACTCTTATTCGTAAGTCTTACTGATGATGTAATAGAATGACATGCGCATCCCTTTAGCATCTGTTATGTTTGAGATCAAGGGTAGCTGGCGCCGCGTAAAGAAACCATCCGCACTTATTCGTAAGTCTTACCGATGATGTAATAGAATGACATGCGCATTCCTTTAGCGTCTGTGATATCTGAGATCAAGAGTAGCTGCTGCCTCACAAAGAAACCATTTACTCTTATTCGTAAGTCTTACTGATGATGTAATAGAATGACATGCGCATTCCTTTAGCGTCTGTTATGTTTGAGATCAAGAATAGCTGGTGCCTCACAAAGAAACTATTTACTCTTATTCGTGAGTCTTACTGATGATGGAATAGAATGACATGCGCATCCCTTTAGCATCTGTTATGTTTGAGATCAAGAATAGCTGGTGCCTCACAAAGAAACTATTTACTCTTATTCGTAAGTCTTACTGATGATGGAATAGAATGACATGCGCATCCCTTAAGTGTCTGTTGTTTGAGATCAAGAATAGCTGGTGCCGCGTAAAGAAACCATCCACTCTTATTCGTAAGTCTTACTGATGATGTAATAGAAATGAACATGCTTGTCCCCTTATTCTGTATGATCAAGGGTAGCTGGTGCGCCAGTAAAATGTAATTGGAAGATTAGCGCGTACCTTAAACTACTGTATCGTCACGCATCAAAGCTGAGAAGAGCAGAGCAGAGAACAGTGCACAGCAGAGCAGAGCAGTGCAGAGATGGGGAAAGTGGAGGCAACAACCGACACAAATACGGAACGGGAAAAAGGGAAACGATAGGAAAAGAAATGAAAAGAAAGGAAAAGAAAGATAAGAAAAGGAAAGAGGAAAAATAAAGTCAAGTGAAAGAGAAAGAGAGGTCAATCAATTCACCGCCAAAAAAAATCGTAATTCTCTAATTCAAAAACTTATGCCTTGAAATATTTCAAGAAGAAATCGTAATACAAAGTTGTAAAACATTGTTCGTTGCTAGGAAACAAGGTTGCCCAAAATAAAATCTATATTTTATTTCGCCTTTTGTGCGCTATTTAAAGAAATTTCCAGAATCGGCGGGGCTATAACTTACTTGCGCGTTCTGTCAATAAGAGTGAGAAAAACATTCAATTGCGTAAATAAAAACTGAAATACATTAGTTTAACCACTTCCTTCATTCTAGATTTTTTGTTTTTTGTTTTGTTACTTTAAGGCTTACAATTAAGCCAATTAAGATTAATATTTTATCAACCACAAATACTATCGACTTTGAGTTTTCCGAGTATGATACCAAAATGAACATTATTGACAATAAAATACGTAAATGAGATAGGTAAATAGTAACTAAAATTAGAACAAAAATTTCTTCGGGAAGTATAAACGACACGTTTAAGATGGACTTGGGAGCCAAGGTTTTGGACTTTTTGACAAATAATTTACTTTTCTCAATTAGCAAAACAACCAAATCCACTATAGTAATAAATTTATAGACGATTTTGGTTTTCTTCGAGTCGAAAATTTATTAGGAAAATGTTTACGAGAAAAAATATTGCAAGTGTAATTTTGTATTTTAGCTAAGACTCGGAAACCTTTCATGTGCAAACTTGTGAGTATTTATTTAAGACCTGCTACGAAAATTATATTAATATTTTAGGGAAAATAATTAGTATTTTGAATTGGTGAGAAATATAGTTGAAGCTCATAATGTTTTTTCCCAGTTATCTTAAATTTTATTTTAGATCGTTGGTAGAACATTTCAAAACAATCCTTGTGGTCAAATGCATTTTTAAAACATTCATTCCACTTGGATTGCAATACAAATCTTTTGAGGTATCTTCAATTCTCATACAAATAAATTACTAAGATCATTGAATTACACTCACACGTTCTTGAAGATAAAGAGCTCAATAAAAAAAAACTTTTTTTTTTTTCTTTTCTTAGCTGGAAGGTAAATAAAGTTAAGACCTGAATTGCAAACTAGCATTAGTTTAAAATAATTGAATTACACTCACACGTTCTTGAAGATAAAGAGCTCAATAAAAAAAAACTTTTTTTTTTCTTTTCTTAGCTGGAAGGTAAATAAAGTTAAGACCTGAATTGCAAACTAGCATTAATTTACGAAGCTCAATCTAACCAAATCTCAGGATCGCTAAATTATTTACGTGTGTTATTGTTTAGAAGAAAAAATATCCACTAGACCATATCAGTATCAGTATCAGTGTCATTCCGCTATTTCCAACTATAAGTTGATCAGCAGGGACTATATAGTCTACACAGAGCCAAAGTTCTGATGTAGTAGTCCTTTTAGAACTTTTCTTTCTTGTGTAGATTTCTTAGCTTGGTGTTTATCAACATTAAGTAGTTGACTAATTTTGATCCATGGATCTCTAACATATTTAGCAGATGGAATTGCAAACAGCAACTGTTTCGTTAAATTTGAATTTGGTCTTCTACAAACATGTGCAATGTACTTCAAGTAGCGTATGTATATAAAATCATGAAGTGCCAGGGTTCCCACTATTCTCTCCAGGTCTAAGTTCCTATATTTAAAGGCAAACGTTTCTTCTCCGTCACTATTCATTTTCCTTTCCCAGCCATTCCGTACCATTCTTCTTAGTAGACAAAGATAAGAGAAACAATACCTCAGTTCTGGAAAATTCTAGGAATATTTTTGGTGCTATGCATTAACGATTGTGTTAGATCGCTATTTTTCGTCTAGCAAAATCTAAGCATTTTTTTTTTTTTAATCGATGCAGTCAAACCAAAAGCCAGACAGTAAACATAACGGTTGGTAATTGGGAATGTTAATTCGATTATTGGATTATCTTATCAAATAGATAATACGTTTTGGTCATTGTGGCGCGGACGCTAGTGAAATAAAGCTTGGTTGGATAAAGAAAGTCAGTTTAATAACAAGTGAATAAGGATTGGAAAAAACTTTGAACGATTTTTCAAGTAAGTTTGCTGTTAAAATCTTCATTGAATTTAAAAGATTTAAGTTGCTAAAACCTAAAAGTGCGAAAATCAAAGAGGAGACTGAATTTTTTATTATTGAAGAAAGACTGTTTGAAAACCCAGTTGAAAACCGTGACAGTTAAATTCAAATGTTTCCTCTACTTCTAAATATACTATACAGTTTTATATATAGCCCACTAGTGGGAATGATATGTTTTTTTTAATAGTACACCTCGTAAAAGCACTGTAGTGGTTTTCCATTGGAATAGCCCGGTTACATTTATTTCAACTTTAATTGTTTGAACGAAGTCATCTTTCATTCTCGAATTTAAGGTTTCTCTTACAGCACAGTAAATCTATGATCTTTTTTGTTTTGATTTGAAATTTGCGCTAGATTGGATTACTGCACGATATAGAATAAATACGATCGACGTAACATTGAAATGGCTTCCAATTAAGTTAGTTTCATTCTTGAGGCTTTCTTTTTGTTTTGAATTTGAATTTTTACTAAATTGGTTTAATGTACCGCGTAGCGGGAGTGCAATTTGTTAATCACAAGTATGATTTTGGTCCAAAGTTGCACGACAAAATCGTATAATAATCATATCCTTTTTGTAATCATACACAAGAAAAAGACACAATAAAGAGTGTAGAATAATCAATTTAATGTAAAAGAAGAAGTATATCAATCAGGTTTTTCCTGGTATAAAATGAACGATTTATCAGCAAATCATTGAATATTCATAAATAATGCTAATCATTCTCTTCTCTGATTGGCTGAATATAAGAATTCTGTTCTGTGATTGGTTCTTTCAAAAAGATGGCATTAATGGGTCAAAAGGATGCGATTAAGAGCTCCTAAGGATACGATTTGGGAATTAATCGCACTCCTTTTAGCCATATTCTTGTTTATATTTGAAAACAGTTAATCAAGCGGCAAAAAGCTTTCATATTGTACATTTTTTTAGTTTAAAGCCGCGCACAACACCGCGGCTTACTTCACATACGACATTAAACACTTTAGAATTTTAAATATGTTATTGAGACGCAGTCCTATAAAGCTAAATTTTAAGTTTATTTAGTATAAACGTTAAAGATACTGCGTTATTGCGACAAGATAAGGTACGCCAAATTGAGTAACACTATAAAAATGGCTTATGTAGCACAACAATGGTGTTACACTAAAATGGCTTATGTAACGCAACGATGGTGTTACACTAAAATGGCTTATGTAATACAACGATAGTGTTAAGGTGGCTCGACCCCCTCACGCTTGACCGCTACCTTCCACTTTTGGAACGCTAGTGCATAAACGTCTTTTAACCTATTGCAAATC
>NW_022258435.1:16021-37267 GCF_009602425.1 Actinia tenebrosa | reverse complement strand
TTTTTTTTTTTTTTTTTTTTTTTTTTTTTTTTTTTTGTGCACAACGAAAACAAAAACAAAATAAAAAAACAACAAAGACAAAATAACACTTTTTTTCCCATTTTATTTTATCACTTTTTAAGTAAGCTTGTTTCCGAGTTCTCGGAAATGATGAACAAAAACGAGCCTTCCTGGTTCCTAGTACATCGACTCGAAATCGATGTGCAATGCAAGCTATCCACACAATTCTAATTCTAGCCTTATACGTTTTTGTGTAACTCAGTGATGTCACTAAGGACAGAATATATCAGACCATGGAATAAATACATTGCATGCCTTCTGTATAATACCTGTGAATTTGAAATATATAGCAAATATTACTTATAAAGTAATAGGTCTTTTTACGTTGAGTTGAAATCTTCCCATCATGGGCATATATCATTCATTTGATAATTTGTTCGTTTGTTCGTTTGTTCGTTCATTCTTTTTTCTTTCCTTCTTTTCCCCTTTTTCTTACTTTTTTATTTGCTTCCAGACAGACAGACAGATACATCTTTTAATGGAATTTTGCTCCTCTTCCTTTTCCCCCTCCCCCTCCCCCTCCTCCTTTCCCTTTCCTTGATCCCTTTTCCTTCTAGCTCCACCAGCGCATACAGTTCAATAAATTAATATATATTAAACCTACCTATGCACTTTGGAGGTTTGCCGGACCATCTTCCATCCTTACACGTGATGCTCTCAGAACCTTCCATTGTCTTTCCACTGTTGCAAGCAAACCTTACTCTGTCGTTGTGTTGAAAAGTACTGTCGTATCTGATTCCACCATCAGGTGTACCAGGGTCCTTGCAAGAGGCTGAGCATGTAATTGAAAGATGTAAGACTAAAATGATATTGGATAGTACCCGTCAAAAGCTGAATTTTAATGTAAAAAGAGGGGTTTGAAATAATGAAGGAAAAGGAGGAGGAAAAGGAGAAGAAGCAGAAGCAAAAGGACTAGTGAAATTAAAAGGATTAGATTATTAGCATTTTATTACTAATTTGAAATCAAATCGCTAATTCCAAGCGGACTTTTATATTCATTCACAAGAATTACTGCAGTTTTCATAAACATGCGAATTCTGTGTCTCCGAGTTGCACGCTGAATTTGTTGTTGTTGTTGTTGTTGCTGCTGCCGTCAGTCAAAAATATGAAAGGTACCGACTGATTAGGTTTGATTGACGGCAGCGAAAAACCAAATTTCATCGTGCAGCTCGAAGACGCAGAGTTCGAATGTTTATGAAAATCGCAGTAAAACACCATTATGCATTTAGTAGCCTCATTTTCATAACGATTCCAAAATTAGCATTTACAAAACCTTTTGTTCCTAAAACAATAGGGAAAAAAATATTTTTTCGAGAACGCAGCGTTGAACGTGAGACATTTCATTGTCAATGCAAAATCTCAGTCATCAGATGCAGGCGACTGAACCATGTTTGTGGGCACCTGAAGGTATCTATGTCCAAATATTGCCCTAGTGCAAACCATGATTTCTATTCCTCTTTCCTAGGTAAGTCAAAACTTCCATTATATTTTGGTAAGAGATCACCTAGAACTGATATTATATTTCAGTTTTACTTTGCCATTCGATGAACTGAATCCCAGCATTCGTATACGATCAACCACATTATACGAGACCCTTTTTAACGTATCTGCACATGCATGACAAGATGGTGACATTCTCTTACTTGATGACAACCTAATCCTTGATTTCTTCGGCTATTACAGCTGTAGTTTTCAAGTAAAGTTGTTAATTAATGATCAGTTTTTCTTACCAAAGCATTTTGGTATCTCGTGACTCCATCGTCCATCAACACATTCGATTGCTTGTTGGCCCTCAAGCGTATAGGTGTCATTGCACATAAATGTCATGACCGTACCATGTTTAAAAGCTCTCGCGAAACGCATCATGGGTTTCTCTGGGTAGCCATTCTTGGGAACCCCAGGGTTAAGACAGCGTGCTGAATTCGAAAAAAAAAAAAAGAAAGAAATATTTTAAATAAATTTTTACATAATTTAAGTGTTTCACAAGTGCGCGCTGTCATTTAAATAATGCAAACTATATTTAAACATGTTCCGATCCACATTTTAAAAAATCAAAAAAATTAAAAACTTAAATTTTGACTAGCTCTAATTCCATACAGATTTCCAATTGATTGCTGGAAAATGCAGTCATCCATCCATAAAGTTGCATTCAAATTTCTATTTTTTTCATCTGAATAGTAATTGAGTTGGTTATTTAACTTGGTTGGTTGGGTGGTTGGTTGTTTAGTGGATGGATGGATGGATGGTTGAATAGATGGATAACTTGGGGTTGGTTGGCTTGGTGGATAGTTGGTGGATGGATGGATGGATGGTTGAAAAGATAGATGGATAATAGTAGGTTCGCTAAACTAATTTCAATACCAAAGTATAATAAATTTAGTATAATTGACTTACTTAAACATTTCGGCGTATCATGGTCCCATGCACCATTATTGCACGTTAAAGTTTCCGCTCCATGTAAAACCATTCCTTCCTTACATCTAAACCTTACTTGCTCGCTGTGTTTGTAGCTAGTTCCGTGCTTGATGCCCCCATAAGGTATTCCAGGAGCCTTGCAAGGAGCTGAGCGATATGAGTATGATAACCAAACCGATGTTAAAACACAGGCATAAGGGAGGGGCATACAAGAAGGAATTATCTTATTAGGATCCCTGGAATCGAGCACTGAAATATCAAGTTTGTATCTACTAAAATAGTCCCTTTTGCAGTTTCCTGCGCCATCTTGACAGGTAGTCGTGCCTTTGCATCGAAGCGAGACGAACGGCAAGCTTGCAATGATAGAGAGAATGACTTTTTTGATAGAGACCTTTAAACACCTTGGACAATTATTCACATGTCTCTATCGCTGCAAGCTCACCGTTTGTCTCGCTTCGATGCAAAGGCACGGCTACCTTTCAAGATGGCGCAGGGAACTGTGAAAGGCGGGGACTATTTAGTCATCTGATTTTCATCTAGAGTTTCGTCAATTTGGCATGGCATCTAAAGTTTTATCAATCTATAAAAATCTTAATTAATTAGCTGTTTACTGACCTAGGCATTTGGGGATTTCCCCACTCCATCGTCCACCTTGACACTCTAGAGTATGCTGACCTTGTAACACGTACTTATCGTTGCAATGAAATGTAACTCGAGATCCATGTTTACCAATTGGCATAGATGGCTTTATTATATTCCCATCAGCAGGAACTCCGGGATTAGGACATAGTGCTGCAAGTTAATTTAGAGAAAGATTCATGTCGTTGACCAGTGCACGTGAGATATATTGAATGTCATGCTAAGCAATATAGGGTCTTTTTAAAAACTGTTAAATATACGATGCATGCATGGACAGGACACTGTATGAACTGGCATATATCCATAGGGTTAAAAAAGAGAGTTTATTTGGAAACAAAATGAAGCATCTATGATAACAATACTTTCAAGGAAAATATAATGTAAAAATAACAAGTAATAAGATAAAACAGCTGAAAGTGGAGAACAATTTATCATGTATTTTGTCCTGCAATCTTTCTTTGACAATATAGATTCGATATAAAGAAATTGTAAGGCATTTGCTTCCTGCAACACCAAGATTACCAACCACAGTAAGGGCTGGACTTTATTCAATATTCACTTACGTTTGCATACTGGTACTTGGAAGCTGGAGTTCGAGCTTTCATCCCCACAGCTCATGTTCCTCATACCTACCTTTTGGAAACCATCACGACATTTGAACTCGATACCGTTGTTGTAAAGGACTTCACTTAAGTTACCATACACTAAAATGTATAAATCAAATTTATTTAGAGAGGTTGAAACATAACAGTCGCAAATGATAAACTTCTTTTTAACGTCTCTTAATGAGAAGGGACCGCCATTTTATTCACGGTGATCGGATCAAGCCACTGATCCAATCGAATGACAAAAACTTTATGAAACCATTTTTCAGTTTCTTATAGGAAATTAGCTTGCTTCACAGCGTAGTATGAACTAGATAGATTTGATGCACCCCAAAACGAAAAAAGACGTTGGTTTTTTGCAAATTACAGATAAATAAGATGAAAGGTGCGTTACCTTCATGGAATTGCAGGATAGAAAAGGTAATATAGATGGACACCAACAAGCTGCCGACCACCATTATCAATCGCTCTTATTTCTTTTCCTATTATTATAGACTTTATATGCAAAAATATCAGCAATAAATGGCTTCTGAATCAACGTATATATGTATTGGACCTACGGAAATTTTATTCCAGGAATGTTTTTAGCAAGTACACAACCAGTGCCACCGTTGTCGCCTGCTGCACAATGGAGAAGGCGGAAATCCCTCAATGAAACACAAGCTGGAGGTCAAAACCTAAGAAGGATACCTTTTTTGTGGACCTCCTTATTGTTCTGCATTTGCTGGATATGACACTTTTCATATATTTTTTAATCAATAAACACAGGACACTTCGAGTTTTTTCAGGTTATCATTTCCTGAACTTTCTGACTCTTTCACAAACCCTCTAAAATGAAGTATTGAGCTCAAATACACCGAATAAACAAAATAAATAATATTTTCAATCATTTAGCATGCATTTTAAAAAAGTGACAAAAAGCCTCGGTTCGTCGAGTGTTCTCTCTGTACGTTCTGAGTTTTTTAACTGAAAAGGGAGAAAGAAGAAAATAAGGAGAAAAGGAAGAAAAAAGCGAAGGAGAAATAAAGCTGCTTTGGCAACTAGAGCACAGGAATATTTCTTGATACTCTTGATGCTCAAACCTCATTAAATGTTTATTACTTCAAAGCTAAAATTACATATTTTCTCACGCCGGTTTATACATAGGTTGATTAACAAATAAAACGCTCAGCAATAAAGAGAATAAGGAGAAGAGGTAGCAGGAAAAGTAGAGGCGGCTTTGTCAAAGAGCACAGAACTTCGCGTTCTCCTACAATATTCTGCTCAACCACATAAAAAGTTCAATTGTTTATAAGCTAAAATCTAAAATTACAGGTTTTCCAATGCTGGTTACATACATTTATCATTCATAAAATATAAGATAATCTAATGTAGAGCAATATGTTAATTTGGTATGACTGTGAAAAGCTCGGTGCCGTATGCGTGCCTTTCTAGAATTTTGAATGGCTGATTTTTCTTTCTCTCGACATGATTGGTCTACCAATGCCGTGACATTGGTGTGACCGTGTCCGTGCCGTGTTCTACCGTGTATAAGGTATTCGAATGGATAAAGTGTTAATTCTCATGTGATTCACGTACTTGCAGCGAGCTTTTTACAGTCATACGAAAGCTGCTCTATAGCATTGGCGCTAAATGTTATTTTTGAATATGTGAAGATAATGCAATCCTTTACATTTCAGAAACGACCTTAGGCTTAACAGGGATCTTCACTATATGTCACAAAAGATATCGGACCAAGGTATGAAGCTATGACACACTGTTCGAATAGTACCTGCATAAAGATAAAGAAAGATCAATCTCATTAATATTTAAGATAATAATTATATTTATGAATTAATATCTATTCAATAATTAAGTTAGGTGATTGCTCAAAGTCCATGAATGCGCATGCTTGCCACGCTAATAATAATAATCACCTTGGACTCTGCTACCAAAACACAAAAGTACCAGTATATTGGAAACATACACATAACAACTGTTACTGTAGTTATCGTGCAAATATCTTGTCGTCAACAACAGTCAAGCGATAAAAAAATGTAAATCTAAATGTCAACGTAATTTCAAAATGGTGGCCCATTCAGCAACTAGGGCTAGTATGCAAAAGGGGGAGCCGACTGAATCCACTCACCCATGCACTCTGGTGGGTTGTGATTCCATTTTCCGTTATTACATCTGATCACAGCTTCTCCTTTGATTGTCTTTCCACTCTTGCATGCAAATCTTACTTTGTCGCCATGTTGAAAGGCATGGTCGTACCTGATGCCATCTTTTGGTACCCCAGGATCTTTGCAGGGAGCTTTTGAAAAACACAGAATGAGTACAATCCTTCGTCAGTAAGGAATGCCGTTCTCAAGAAAATGGTATGGTTGATCGAAATAGGAAATGATTGTGCATTGTATAGATCTCTTCAACAGGCTTTGGCGTAATGTTTTCCCATTTCAGATCTAGACCACGTGAGTGGTAAGATTCTTTTTTTTTTGTGTATCCATATCCATGTGTCTTCTGATGCGCAACTATTAAACAAAGAAATGATACTCTAGGGAATTATACGATGTCTGAAATGGTAAACCCTTACGCCCAAGCTGAAAAGTTGGGTTTGAACCTCACTCCGTCAAAGAATGAAATGATTTTTAGTCAAGTTTCACTTCTTGCTCAAACTAAAAAGGTGCGAGTAGAAATTCGAGAAGGGGCACTTAGCTTGGTGTTGAAGCCAACAAGTTGAAAGCTGACCAACACAAACTTCACTGCTTCCCATATGAAAAATAATTTATTCTTAGTTGAACTTGGTATGATTTTCCTATTAATGTCATGATATATTTGAGCAAGAGAACATAACTTATGTTCTCTTGATTTGAGCATTCTCTGTGTAAAGCTTGATATTTTTTAAATCTACTATTATTTTTCTTGGAATGGAGACAAAGTTGCAGCTCTATGTCATTGCAGCACTTTTTCCTAAGCTTTATAAGGAAAGATATCCGTCTGTATTTATTTATTTTATCCAGTGTGTGTTTTATACAAACCTAAACATTTAGGGATTTCATGACTCCAGTTTCCGTTTTGGCATTCTATGGTTTGATGTCCTTGAGATGTGTACGTATCATTACAAGCAAAGGTGATGGTTGTTCCTTGTGGAAAGTCCACAGTGGGCAACGACGTTATGTAACCGTTTTGAGGAACTCCAGGGTCTGGGCAATGTGTTTTAGACGCTGAAAGGTCAAAGTATAATCGACAGAGTATTGAATTATAGCAATTTCAAATAGCTCAATCAGTGTATGAATGGATGGGACTGATTGCAAGGATAGATGAATTAAAGAGATTGGAGGGATTGGTGAATTGGATGAATTTATCATTTTCCATGAACAACGGTACACTAGTCGAATAGAAAGCATTCAGTTGAGGCTACAGAGTGGCTGAAACTACCTTGAAGCCTCGCTACAGTGCTTTGTGTTTTACCATTGAACCGAGGTATGGAAAGTGGTGAATAAGTTGGTGGGTACAACTAGTGGATGGTTGAACGGATGCATGGATGCATGGATGCAAATACTGCATGTATATAGTACTTACCTTCGCATTTTGGGAATAAAGCACTCCACTCCCCATTATCACACACAGTTTCTTTAAAACCTTTCAGTGTCTTGTTATACAAACAAGAGAATGTAATTCTGCTACTGTGTTGGATAATTTGACCAGGCAAGACAAGAGGCGAAGAATGAACGCCGGTAAAGTTGTCTGGTACCTCACAACCACCTAATATTAATAATTAACATCGTTAATAAAAATTTATATTTTGATCGTAAAAAACACAACTTGACGCAATCCATGCACCAATATCAGAAACTCATAACCCCTTATGGGTCTCTGTCATTATATCTTTCTTTCCTTATCTGCTGCTAATTTGTCGCACAATTGGTTGTTTTGCAAACCTTCATATCTCGACCAAAAACCTTGTCTTTTAAGTTTACCTTTACAAGAAGGAATGTTATCACTCCATCGTCCATCATCACATCGGACGTTCTTTTTCCCCAGAAGGGTGTATCTGGATCTACAGGTGAAGGATATGGTTGTACCATGCTTGGTTTTATGTCCTCGTACGAGGCGAGGATTTGATGTTGGACCGTTGGATTGAATCACAGGATTATTGCAACGACCTGTGGGTTGAATCAGTGACCTTAATAGATGATACAGCAGCATAATGCTTTATTTGGCTCGTGCTTTTTTTGGTGGGGATGTAGGGAATGCTTAAAAGATTTTTTTCTTACGTTTACATTCTGGTCGCGGTCCACTCCATCTTCCTGTAGGTAAACACATTATGGTGTGAAGCCCAAGCAAATCAAAGCCAGCGTTACAGAAGAAACTCATTTCTCTTCCTTCAATAAATTCAGATCCTTTGAAGCCTCCATTAGCAGGTCTTCCTGGATTCCTACAGATTCCTAAAAAGAAATTCAAATAGAAAATATTCATTCCGAATTGAACGCTGTAATATTTGGTAATTAATATTTGATGTACCTCAAGGTTTGGTAACTGTGAACGAGTATTGTAAAAATTGCGCATGCATGCCAGATTGCCGGCGCTGACAGCACACAGACATCCAGTCGGTACTAATTTCTTCAAGGCAACTTACTATAGAATATTAAAATGTTCCCTGCAAGTGAAAATAATTCTTACGTTTGCAAGTTGGTGGATCTTTGTTCCATTTTCCATTAACGCACACACCGTACTCATGTCCATCAAGTCTGTATCCAATATTACAGAAGAATCTGACTCGATCTTTATTGTCGTAGATGCTCTTCCTCGTGGCCATGTGTATATTACCATTTACTGGTGTTCTTGGCTGTGCACATATCTCTGGGAACCAAAAGGAAAAAAAACCTAAAATTTATCCTATTGGGATAAACAAGGTAAGATGTGAAAAATAATTTATTGGTGATAAAATAAATAATGGGAATTAACAGTGGATTCAACAGAGTGGCTCTTCTTCAACTAGATTCCAATTGGAATTTAGAAGTTGAGTTTTGCGTAGGGAAGAAGACCAAAGAACCTGGAGCAAAACCCGGGAGAAAAATTATTTGGTAAAGTTACAAACTGACTTGTTTTTATACCTATGCATTTTGGTGGACTTTGATTCCATCGTCCTTTACTGCACCTTATAGCTCGAACACCTTCCATTTTTCGTCCTCCGTTGCAAGAAAACCTCACCAAATCGTTATGTCTAAAAGAATGATCAAGTCGGCTACCTCCTTTAGGTATACCAGGATCTGGGCAAGGAGCTGAAAGAAAGAGGGGAACTACATCAAAATCGCTCTAGATAGATATAGAGTTTGGGATGTGGGGAATTTTTACGTTTTTGTACCGTAAGTAACATCTTAAAAAGAAAGTGCCATGTTTTCAAAAGTAATTCGAAAAGAAAAAATTATTCTTAAATTTTTCATTCGTTAAATTCTTATTCCTTACCTAAACAAAAAGCTTGGAATCCACTCCATGTCGTATCATGTTGACAAACGATAACGGGTTTTCCGATCCTCGTAAAGTTGGTCTTACAGGAGAACCGAATTTTGTCTCTGTAGAAGTATTTTCTTTTGGCAGGTTTGCGTGACCCATTGATAGGACTGTTAAGTCTTGGGCACTGAACTGTATTGTGTGAATGAAAAGGGTAAAAAGAAGGGTTAGTCTAAATCCTCTGCACTCATGGATTTTCATACTTATAACCCCCCCCCCCTCCCCCCACCCGGCCCGCTTTTGATGATGGTAATGATCGCATGGTTGAGTCCTGTTGCTGATTATCAATAATTGCTGAGCGAATGAAATGAGAAAAAATATGACGGCCATGTTATGTTGGTTGATGTAATGACGAATATTTTGCTAAATTCAGCCAAACTGGCAGCTATAAAAACCAACGTCAATAAGTAAAAATTAAAACGTTTATGACATTGATATTAATATAATTCTTAGTATTAAGAAAATAGAGATAGTGAGATAGAAAAGATTTGGACAAGCTCACCTTTTTGGCATACCGGTGCTTTCGACCACTGCCCATTCTGCTTACATTTACGTCTTGATCTTCCCTTCAATTTGTATCCTCTTTTACATTTGTACTTCACGCGAGAACCCTCAAAGAAATCCTTTCCAGTGAAACGTCCATTCCTTATTTTGCTAGGCTTGCCACAGCTAACTATTGAAGCATATGAAAAAAAACATATTTTCTTTTGCGGTTTTGGGATAATTTTGAAGGGTTTGGTTGACACCTATAGGAAGCTTTATTTACTCTTTTTAACAGCTATGGATTTCTGACATTATCAACTTACCTTCGGGTTTTATTGTCTTCTGAATCCAAGGAACAAACGGTTCCATTCTTGTATAGTAGCCATATTTGCCTTGGATGCCACATCCTTCCCCCCAGCTGACCAGACCAACAGTCACCCATCTCTGCGCTCCTTTGTGCAGCACCTGTCTAACCATACTACCTCCGCTGTCACCTTGACAAGTGTCGTTACCTCCCTTGCCACTACCAGCACAGAATGTCACAGAACGATTAAAGAAATAGTCCGTCGCTTGGTCACACAGGTCGTCGTTTTGAATTTGGTAAGCGGAGTGACGAAGAACTGGTGAACGGATACTCTTCGTGGTTCGTCCCCATCCTGCAACGCGTGCAACTGTACCAGGAACAGACACCTTCTCGTTAGAATCTGGAATACATATGGTGCGAACGACAGGACTAAGGGTCACGGTTTCATTGAGTTCTATCAGAGCAATGTCATTCTCATAGAATGGAGCATGCCTGTATCCTGGAAAGATGCGTATGGCTCGAACTTGACGTACTTGTTCATTTTTTTCCTTACGAAAGATATTGTAATCCCCGGCTATGACATGGTATCTATCATGGTAGCAATGATATATTGCTAAATTAGTTTAATGTGACATGATCATATTCTTTGCAGGTGATGAAATGCAATTTACATCTAATCATTTAAACTCGTTGAGCTTGCTTTTCAAAAACTAAAGTGTTTTATAAAGAGATCGATAGATCTCTTTACCTTGGGTTTAATATTTTTCCATTTCATATCACGTGTCATTCCCTAGAGTATCATTTCTTTGTTTAATGGTTGCACATGGTAGGACACATGAACTTGGATACAACTTAAACGAAGAATTTTATTCTGAAGAGAATGATATGTGTCTGAAATGAGAAAATGTTACACCCAAGGTGATTGTTCCAATAAAGTTTCTTTTCAAAACAAATGCAATAACTTAAATTCATAAAAACAAAAAAAGCAATAGTCTAGAGGCTTGACAGTTTAATGATTCTCACTTGTTTGGACTACTGGAGTCATTAACGTAGCGAATTCTACTGGACGATTCACTCATTTTGAAGAAACAGTGAGCTGTGGTTATGACCCATTTTGTATCAACAAGAGCTCCACCACAGATGAACCGCTTTTCATTCTTACCTATCGTAAGAATATATAATACAAATATATAAATATAATGCAAATCTTTAAAGAAGGAAGGAATGGATGGATGGATGGATGGATGCAAGGGCGGATCCAGCCAAAATTTTAGGGTGGGCTAATTGAGTGTAGGGGGAAGGGGGCTAATTGAGTTTCTTCCGTCAACACAACGGAAACCAATACAAAAAAGCATCGTTCTTTTCTGCTGAAGGGGGGGCTTCAGCCCCCCTTCCCCCCCGGATCCGCCCTTGGGATGGATGGATTAATGGCAGTAATTTTTTCATATTTTGCAAAGTTGCAAAGTTGCAAAGAAGCATGTCACACTATAAGGAAAGGAATGAAAACACCAAAAGTACCTGCAGACTTACCATCATCACCTCCTTTGTAAATGGCCACTTGCCAAGGCCACATGCCCGGATGAGATTGAATTCCTCCAAGTATTCTGTTACGAATATCCATATTCACTGAGTGCAGTCCACAGTGATCGTAATCTACAACAAACATCTCTTAGCGTCATATATATATATTCTAAACACTTCTGCACATCAATTGGACAATGACATCATTATAGCTTTGTTTAATAAACTTTTTTTGGAACATCTATTGCTACGTCAATAGGCCGTATGCATGTGATGGCGTGATGGCCACGATTCTTCGCGAATTGTCTTTTTTATAGTAAAGTTGTTATTCCCATTACAATTGTTGGACAATTAATCATAACAAAAGAAAGTTTGCAGGCCATCCTGGTAGTGGCTAAAAGACGTCACAACACAAACTGCTTATTGGTAGCCAAATAGTTTTATTGATATGGATCATAAAGTCCCCATAAAGGGCTTAAAAAACAAATTCCATAGCTTTTTAGTTTTCTTAGCGTGTACATAGAAGTTTGAAGTTTTCTGTATCATAACTCTTCCAGAAGAAAGAATCTTCATATCTTCCTATACTTAACCTTTTTCAAAAGTCCTGTTGTTCTAGTATATTCTATCAAGGTTAATTTCAAATGTAAAACCAATAGGCCTTTTGCAACAATAGGTCACATGACCCTATAACCCCCGTAAAAAGAGGCGTTGTGTCAAAATGAACACCAGAAATAAAAAGACCACCTCGATATCAATAAGAAGGTAAGGTTTTAGCATACAATGTTAACTATAGGAGAAATGGCATTGAATATAAAATCGCATATTTAATAAGGATTCGTATGGGAAAATTTGCTGGATGGCAAAGCTTGCTATCCAGCACATTTCCCAATACAAATCCTTATAAAATATTCGATTTTGTATTTAATGCCATTTCTCCTGTGTTTCATGTTATAAGCTGAAACTTTGCCTTCTTACTAATATCGAGGTGCTCTTTCCATTTCTGGTGTTCATTTATTTGAAATACACTTTAACGATCCCGTAACGCATGGACGTACCTTTTAATTTGCTTGAGGAGAACAGGAAACACAAGGATACCAGCAAGGAGGTCATCAAGCACTTTACCTATATATTATATAGATATACAAATGGATAAAAAATGCACCATGCCTGGACAAGGCCTGCCCGCCATGAACGCGCATCCTTGAGAGAGGAGTTTATAAATTCTTTACGCATCTAGATAATTTCAAAAAGTGGTCATAAGTTGATTAGAACTGCATTAAATTAATTCATACAGTAGAGCAAAATGTTTAATTGGCATAGAAAGATAAATAACTGTCTAAAAATATGACACTGACACTGCAACTGAAATAGCCAGAGTACAGTACCTTCCTGGTTGCCATTTCAGCTACGAGTCCCAGTCAAATCTCTTGTTTTCGTTAAAGGAAAGCCTTCAAAGAAGCATCAAAGGGGAGGATGTTCCAGTATTTGTCGACGCTACCAAGGGCAAATCAAACGTAATCTAATTCTGAAACAAACTGTATGAACAGTGTCCAGTGTAACATAAGACTGGGGTCAGAAAATGTGAGGGTCTTTGCATTTCTGTCAACATTCAATTTCCGCTCACATTGAAAGAATAACAGTGGGCATAGTTTCAGTACGGTATGGGGATAACTCCAAATAGAAAGCAAATGAAACATTTAGTTCAAAAAGGTTTTTTCTGATATCTCGAGAATGATAATATTTCATCAATTGAGCGCAGGCATCATCCACCCCTTCCCCCATCTACACAAATAAAAAATCGGCACTTTTGTTTTTTGATTAGGGGGTTTTCGAAATTCTTCAGTATCAGTAAAAGAACGCAATTTTGGTGGGATGGGGGGGGGGGGGGGGTTTATTGCAAACATACAGTACTTGTGTAAGGGAAGAAAAAGACGGTTTTTATTGCCTTTATTATGTAGATTTTTCTGGCCAGTTAGGTTTGATAGACAAAGTCGACATGATTTTTTTTAATAGTTGGTTTTACATGTTTTGATAATAATACTTTCAATACTCTTCACAAATACTATGAACACATATTTATTATTATATATTTAGCTTATTAATTTCGGGGTAGATTGATATTGTCTTTATGTATATATTACCTATATGAAGCCTACGTAGTACTTATCAATTGCTAAACGTGTACGTTTTTTGGAATAAACCTTGAATACTATGTACTAAATATTGTATTCCAAGACCGAAATGCATTTTGGGTCTGATGTAATTTGTCTAAAGCACAATAAATAATTATTATTTATTTTGTTATTACTGCATTCTATTCGAAACAATATACTAGTTACAATACACGCCTTTAAACTAGCCAAATCGCTGTATATTTACTTTTCATCTAAAATTAACAAGACCCACAATGCACTTCGGTCTTGGAATACATTATCATTATGCAGTATTCTGTATTCGACATTTTTTGAAATAGCTGTATATGTCAATAAGTTGTTCTAGGAAAAATGTAAATGTCATATAATCGGTTCACTGACCTTTGAGATTTCATTTGAGACTTATTGTTACCATAACTTTTCTATATCGTTTAAAATTAATTTATTTTTAATAGGAAACGAATCGGCAACATTCTCGTGAGCGGCCCAAACAATGCGGCGTCGCTGATTACAAAATCACTTTTACTCCATGAATTAGTTTAGTTACAAAATGTAGGTGCTTTAAGTACACGTATTTGATCTATTGTAAAGTATCTCTCATCACCATCATCTGCTCTCACTCGGTATCTGTTATATCTGTCTCTTCCTGTCTTGATGGTACTAGTGTAATATGTATGTCCCCATGGTGCTAACACCCTGGTGCCTACTTGTAACTCTTCGTGCTTGGGAGGAACATCCAGGACAAACGGAAGGTCTTCGTAATTTAACAAGTTTTTATACCAATTTCTGCCATGAAACTCTTCTTCCCATTCTACTTTCCAGTAGCTTCCCATGTTTGTAAGGTAGGCCTTGAAGTATTTATATCCACCACTTACATGATCACCCCATTTTGCAACTACACGAGATCCAATCAGGATACAATCTGAAAGATTAATCAATTTGATAGTCGACTAGAGAACGTCCAAATATCTCTACTAGGCAGGGTTATCATAGACATTGGATGACCTATTCTTATTATTACTATACACTTACCTGAAGGAAGGTCACATCCATATATCTCTACTGGTATACAGACAGGGTTATCATAGACATTGGATGACCTATTCTTATTATTACTATACACTTACCTGAAGGAAGGTCACACCCATATATCTCTACTCGCACACATGCAGGATTATAATAGGAAAATCCACCTTGTTTTTTTGGTAATATTCTTAATCTCCTTGCGATAACAGGATTCTTTAATTTGTTTCTTACTACAGATCCATTGTCTCTGTTACCGATGAAAATCTAATGAAAAAAAGAAAAGAAACTTAGCAGCGACCTAAGTTAAAAAGAGTACAAGAGAGATGGGAGATACTGTCAGTGTATTGCAGAGCAAATGTTACAATAATTAATATTTTTAATATAAATGACCTCACGCGTTCTCTAGTAAGAACCGGTCTGTAATTTGATTTCCGGAGGTTGCGCAGACTAAGCAAACTTCTAGAATAAGTTCTAGATATTTAAAATCTGTTCAAACGCCATTTCCAGAGCAATCGAGTGCTTACTATGAGATATTTTAGAAGGGGATAATACTATGGGGGGGGGGGGGTACTCCCTTTGTTCAGGTGGTGGGGGTGATCGGCGCTCCTTTTAGGGTTGAAAATGTTCCCTGCGTGTACCTTTTAGGGGTTCCGGCTCAAAAGTCGGTTGGGGTCATTTATTATGCATGTTATCCATGCTATGCCGCTGTTTACTTTACAATGATGCACTAAATATTTCTTTAATATGATCATCCTTATAATCTTATTATACGCTGTCCTGTCATTCGTTAGACCCGCGTTGATAGCCGGGGTTAATAGTAAATTACTGAAATAAAGCTGTATCTTTTAGGGTTTGAAATCAGGTTGGTTTTAAAAGCCTTTTTAATTTATGCGTACCTTTTAGGGGCCATTTTAAAAATCCACCGAGAAATCACCCCTACCACCTAAACAAAGGGAGTACCCCCCCCTCCCCTCTCCGGGGGATAATACGTTACCTTATCTCGGCCATCTTCTCTGTAAATGTTAAATGATGATCCCGCCAGATTACTTCTCACAGTATACGTCTCCACCCATTTGTTGTCATACGCACTTCCCTGTGTAGCCAGGCCTGTTATCCTGTAGGGTTTACCAAAGTCAATCTGAAGGTACGGATCAAGTTCTGTTCCTGAGCACCACGCATATCGTCCGTTCAATCGTCCATACTTCGCATGGTATCTATAACGTGTTGATGATGCTCGAATGTTACTATCGGGAATCTTCCCATTCTCCATTCCAAGAGCTGATCCACATTCTGTACATTTAGAATAACAAAAGCAATTTTACCCCCGTTAAGTTTTTCATAATTACAATATTATCTTACGAAAAAACACTAATACCACTAACTAGAGTTACTGCACCTTATATTATTTGTAGTTCATAGTGGAATGTATATTTTAAGTATAACTAAGAGCGCGCCACGAGAATAATTTATCAATACAATTCTCATCGCTTTTCCTTTCACTTTCTTTCACATGTTTCCAACACTGATTCCGGATTTAGGTTGCAAACACGAATTTTCAGATGATCCATCGAATACAGCGAGAGGAACTCGTTCTGCGTTCCGGTGACGTTAATGAGGCCACAGGCAACTCATGTTAATTTTTCACAATAACATAGGTATCCCACACGTATTATTTATGCATTATTCTTCAAGGATATATATAATAGAGAATATATCCCTTGCAAGCTCTGGAATGATTGAGGTTTAAAAAGTTTATTCTGTCAATAAGGTAGTCTGAAAAGAGCGTGGTGCTGACGAATCCTATTCAAAGCAGGGCAGCTTAGTTTCAGTACCAGGTCTGTAAGTTTTAGCAATGGTATCATATCGCGTCATACATGTTTACTAGCATGAAGTTGAGGCCAGGTATTAGTTGATACCTGAGCAGACAGGCAGTATATCAGACCATCGTCCATTGATACAAGTCAAGACTGACTTGCCGACCAAAACAAGAGGTAGAGTACACGAAAAAGAGATAGAGGTTCTACTTCTGTCGAGATTCCCTTGTGTTGTCATTCCCTTTGGAATTTTAAGATTTGAACAGCCAGCTGTGGATAAAGAACATCATTTTAGGAAATAGTGAAAGTGTAGGGATCTTTGACGACTGGCAGCTAGATAAAATGACCAATAAAGGACATTACAATAATCAAAACCAAAACACAAACCAGCACAGTGCAAGCATCGGCGATGAAACAAAAAGAGCAATTATATTTTATCATTAGTAGAATGATATCAGAAATGATAAGTGATCGCATGATATAAACTTGCAGATTGGCAACCTACTTTCACATGTCGGAACAGCATGTGACCAACTTCCATCGTTACATGTTAAGGTTTGAGCACCAAACAGTTCGTATCCCGGGTCACAAAAGAACTGTACAGCAGCACCGTGACCAAAGTTGTTTTCCTTTCTTCTTCCATTCGTGGGTGGTCCAGGATTAGGGCAGGGAGCTTTCGTGATTAGAAAATAAGCATTAGTACAATATAAAGACATTGAAATACTCACGAAAGTCGATGAAATCAAGCAAAATTTAAGAAGGAATTAAGAGTACCTCTGCAGACAGGTGGCTCACGACTCCATTTTCCATTTGTGTTACAAATCAGTACTAAAGAACCTTGCATGCTATATCCTTGGTCACATTGAAAATATACACGAGATTCATGATCAAAGTTATTATCCAGACGTTTTCCATTTTTTGGTGCATCCAGATGAGGACAAACTCCTTAGGGAACAAATGCAAAGAACGTGGTCGGGTGAATGTTATAACGGTGTCTTCCTATCATTTGGGCAAGGTCTTTAAATTACGATAAAGGGATTAGTTTTTTTGAACAGTACTTATTAATGTTACCTATGCAGCGTGTTTTTCTACTGCTCCATGTTCCATTGCTACATGTAATTGCAGTGCTTCCTTCTAATCGAAACCCTTTCAAACACTGAAAGGAAACAACCTTCCCATGCCTGTAATCAGTACTATTCTTTGTACCATCTATTGGTTGACCAGGATCATCACAATCTTCTATTGGTTAAAAAATTGAAGAAAGAAGTTAAAATTACTATTCAAAAGTATTAGGAAAGGACGTACTATAATACGACGTAATAACAAACTCGTGCAAATCACTTACTGAGGCATCGTGGTGGACTGGGCTTCCACTTTCCCTCAACACAGTTGATAAAGGAGGATCCTACGAGTGAGTAACCTTGGTCACATTTGTATTTAGCTGTGAAATTGGTATTTTTGCTTTTTCCGTTTTTGATTTTCCCTGGATTTTTGCAAGGAACTACAATTTTAAAAAGAAATCGAATGCAATTTAACTTATAAAAAATGCATATGACTAGCATACAATAGTTAAATGAAACTGCACAGTTTCTATACCTTGGCATGTCGGAAAACGCTTGTTCCATAAACCATCCTCACATACTATCTTTTTTGGACCAACTAGCTGTTTATCTTTGGTGCAATAAAAGCTTATGACTTTTTTATGGCTTTGATATTCGTTTGCCTTGACAGAAGGCTGTGATTGAACACCAGTAAAGCCACTTGGTACCTTGCATCGACCTGTACACGAGAAAAGTCCTGGTCAATTAAGCTATTCAAATATATCTTAAAAATGACTGATTTTGGCACAAAAAAATCATTACTTCAAAAAAACTCCTGATATATTAGATATTAATTTTTCTCATCGAAAGACTAAAGTAATGAAAAGTTGTTATTTGTTTGAAATGACATTATAGGCACTGAATCTCACAAGTGCGATGGGATGAGATGAACAAAACAAAACGTCTTCACCTCAAGCAGCTGGTTCAACTGACCAAGATCGAGTTGCTAATTCCAGCACTATAATGCTGATAAACTATGCTACCTATAGGCATCTCAAAAAGATCCCAAATTAAACACAAATATTCATTGATTCCATTAAAAAAACATTACCATAACAAATAGGCACGTTATCGTTCCACTGTCCGTCATCTTTACAAACTAACTCTGCTCTTCCAACCAAGTCATAGCCAGAATTACAGCGATAAGTGACTCTGTCACCAGCCAGATACAAACGCGGATTCTCTGTTTTGTAACCATTTACAATGGCTTCTGGATCTTGGCAAATTTCTATAAACATGAATTAAGACAGTGATATCATCATCATCATCATCATCATCATCATATACTTTATTAACGTGTCGGTCTTCTAGCGTATCACAAATAATCAAGTAATCGAGGACACATTGATACAACCATCGAATCCCTGATCTAAGCTGAATTGTTGAGATACAAGCCAAATTTGAGTGTGACTGTAACACCACGGCGAGAGCTTTTACCGTTAAGGGGGCAGGGGGACGACAGTCAACTGTACTTTGTAAGAGAGGGGTCTACCATCATAGTCAATAAATAGAGTTCCCTCTCTTCCGTAACTATGTTGCCATGTTAGAACTGAAAATGTACCTGTTGCGAACACTTTGACAAACCACAGAACGAGCAAAAACTGGTGTGATAGTAATACATCGAAATCAGAATAACTTACTAAGGCATGCAGGAAGCACGTTGGACCATTTCCCATCATAGCACGTCGAAGATCGTTCACCAACCATGTATGTTCCTCTTTCACAAGAGTAAAACACCTGTCTTCCATGTCTGTAGTCAGATCCTGTTTTAGAACCGTTATTGGGGGTGCCAGGGTTTGTGCATGGTTCTAATGTTTGAAGGATTGAAAAATATTTTGAGGATTCAAAGAGTGGTTGTTTTAAGATCTTTTTGAGAAATTCTTTCGTCATTTTCATCCAACTCACTTTTACAGGAAGGCCATTGGTTATGTTGGGCCTCCAGAATCCATTTTCCATCGTTGCACCTCATTGAAGAAGATCCAACCAATGTGTATAACCCAAGGCATGTGTAAGTCACCTTCTGTCCGTGTGCATAGTTGTCTCCTGCCTTTTGACCATTTGGTAAATTCCCTGGTTTGAGACACGAGGCTGGAAAATAATAAAAATCACATTCGCAATCAACAACCAGAATCAAATAGCAGTTTCTCCTTAGTTTAATGAGTTTTTCCTGATCGATGTGAGGCTTCCTTATCCTGACTTCATTTATTAATAATGCTATTTGTGTACCAATACATCCATGATTGCAAGAACCTCATCATATGAAAATAACAAAATGTGATTCTACAGGTCCCTAGATTGACAAAAATAACTGTTTGTGCATGCGTGCGTTTAGTACGTTTTCTAAGAATTAAAGAGCGTTTTAGTGAGAAAAATTTGTTTTCTCAAAATACACCAACAAAAACGACAAAAAACAAATACCCAAAGTTTAAAATAAAACTACAGCACAAAATTGAAGTAACAATACCCACGTTTTTTTTATAAATTACAATGATATAAAATTATGGTTTATTGCTTTACCTCTACACACAGGAACGTTATAGTTCCATCGGCCGTTTAAACAATAAATAACACTCGGCCCATCAAGTGTATAGCTTTGCTGACTGCACGAAAACGTTATGTTTGTTCCATGAAGTGTCTTTTGTCCTTGGCGTAGGGAGGGATTTGGTATTGAATTACTGAACCGTGGGCTATAGCATCCTCCTAAGACACAAATAGAAAACAATAAAAAATAATTGAAATATATCAATAACAACGTTTCTTTTCTTTGTAATGTGTATAGATTTAAACTGTCAATTACTTTTACATGCTGGTCGTGGTTCACTCCATCTTCCTGTAGCTAAACATCGTGTGGTCTGGGATCCAATTAAATCAAAGCCTCTGTTACAATAGAAACGAATTTCTCTTCCCTCGTAAAGATCAGATCCTGTTAAGTCTCCATTGTCAGGTCTTCCTGGATTGCCACATTTCCCTGGAATTAAACAAAAGAAAGACACTCTTTTGCGAGCCGATATATTCGTCTACATCTTCTTGGATGTGCAATAAATTCACCAAAAATTTAAAACAAACAAACAAAATATATAATGAATGAAATACTTACGCTTGCACGTGGGCGTTTGCTGTTTCCATCGACCTTTTTCACACGCACTATATTGCGTGCCCAGTCTTTGGTATCCATAATTGCAATAATATCTGATTCGCTCTCTGTGTCTGTAAAATACCTTTTCTCTGTAGATACCACCATTGTCAGGTCTTTTTGGTCTCTGACAGCCCTCTGAGAATTCCAACGAAGAATTTGCAATCACCGTGTCGTAGAATTAAATTTCATTTTTTAAAGGAAAAAAATAACTTTGCATCGTCGCACGAATGCGTGTTGTACATCGAACAAAAAAATCAAAAATCTATTTCATCGGAAATTTTTCATAGGACAGGTAATACTGAAAGATGTTGTTATCATTGATTCGAAATTGAGTCATTCCAGAGCTTGTAATGGATTGCAGTTATGCTTAACGAACCTTAAATATTTGCGCGAATGCAAAATTATAATTACGTACATTGATAGTTTTGACAAAAGTTTTAAGAAAGAAAGAAAGGACGGAAGGAAGGAAAGAAGGAAGGAAGAAAGAAAGAAAG
>NW_022258434.1:13800-26042 GCF_009602425.1 Actinia tenebrosa | reverse complement strand
AAGAGTTTTAATTTTGGAACGATTTTCGTCCAAGTGGCCCTTTAATGCCTACTAATAACAGACATCTGCAGGCTGTTAAGGCTACAGATATGTGAAAATATCTCTAATGTTGATATGTAATTTATTTATTTGCAGAACTGCATTGCGGCGAAACAATAGTGTCAAGTACCTGTTGTCAGATTCTGTCATTGAATACATTAAAACCAATGGTCTCTATACTTCTTAATTCACACAATCTTCTAAAACCATTCCACTGATTAATTTTAGTTTTTATTATGCAGTTCCAGAAATTATTCATATATTATTATTTGTTTTCTCCTCATTAGATATTCATGAGTTTGAGAAAGAGTATAAACACTATAAGTGTGCAACACTTTGCACTATTTAGTAATAAAAAGTGCTAATTAAACATTAAATAGTAAGATTAGCATAATTTAGCAGTATTAGTGGTATTTATGTTACACACTTATAGTGTTTGTACTCTAGTATTTCCTCTATTAAATAAGCCTACCACAGGCTTTAATACGTGTAAGCCCCCTTCTAATAATTAAGCTCCTAGTCTGTGGCACCAAAATTCCTATTACCCCTCAGCCTCTAAACTGTGTTAGCTCTCACCTTTAACGAACCTTGTGGTATTATTCCCTTTACAGGCCTTTAAAAATTAATTCTGCCTTTAGGGATTAATATTATAATGGATAAAAATGATATCATTATGAATTTCCAAAGATCAGGAAAATTTATAGCCCAGCCCCTAATAAACTCCCCCCCCCCCTTCACCGGCGCTTTTAATAAGCGCCCCATCCGAAAGCACTAAAAAAAGAATAACCCTGGGGGTGCTTAATAGAGTAAATAAGGTACAGCTTATTCCTTGACGAACAACTAACTTACAGGTTTAGCCTCGTTTAAAAGTAAATCAAACTTTATTACAAAACTCAACTTTAATGTAAAAAAAAGCAATTGTGTGACCCGAACAATACCAATGTTTTGATACAGTATCGCGTATGGACTTTCATCTATGGATATTTATGAAGCTATAAACATAGCTAAACTAGTCCTGTGAAAATGGTGATATTGAATGGTGAACCCCCGCGTGCTTCATAACAGCACACAGCACGCACTCGCGTTTTCTATTTCTTCAATATTATGACAGTACTGGCCTTTATCATTTAGATAAAGCTTGTGCAGAAAGAATTAGTTGTATATTAATAACACATAACCATCTTGACTGTCATTTTTAATTTTACAATAAAGGTTTAGTAAAAAACTGGTCATGCATACTTTAATATCAGCTAAACATTTATTTATGATTACAAGTCACAAATTTTCTCTTAAGGAGGCTGGAAACCGTTTTTCTTGAGTGTGCATGCGCTCTAGGACGATGACGTTTTAATATTCAAACTGAAAAAAATCAAAAACTCTACGGTGAAATTTCTTCAAATTTTGCTCATGGATTTGGTTTATGTTTTCAAAAACTTTAAAAAATTCTGTAAGAGGGAACTATTCCAAACAAATTTATTGATTTTTACGAATTCCCTCTTTCAGAATTTTTTCTTTTTCATCAAAAAGAAGATTACAATACAAAGTTTACATATTTTTTAAAAAAAAGTTAAAAAAAAAACTTCAATGTTTGGTTCTCGAGTTATGACAAGGGTTCTAATGTCGTCATAGCAATGTTTTATGTCATTTTTTCACGTTCATTTTGATCTTTGGCTTTCCTGGTTTACTTGCTGTCATATTGTGGCCATATTGTTATTTTTTAGTTCATTGTGAGTGTATGTGAAGGCACAAAACACTTTCCAGCCTCCTTAAAAACACGATTTTGAGTGTTGGCTCTCTTAATAATCAGCTGATGTAAACAATGATGATCAATTATGATCAAGTTGTTTTTTGCGCAGCCATCACCTCAGTTGTGTTAAAATATACAGGCATTCAGCCAAGACCAAAAGAATTTTGATCAACTTGTAAATTGTTTATAATATTATGTACATACCTTACCATACAATAGACCATGAGCCCACCACAAACAATTAACAATTCCAAAAATATATTTTCATTACTTAGAAAGACCATGTATAAATTAGTAATTTCATAGAGTTGTGTTCTCATATATTAAATCCCTGCATTCTCAACTTTCACATCCCCATAATCCTTTGTGTCTTTGGGGGGTAACCAGAGGTTAAAAACCACTTATTTTGCTGAAGGCTGATCAAACAATGTTGACAATACCTTGTTTGGTATCCAAAAATAAAATGAAGAAGTAAAAAACAAAAAGATACAAGCTTGAAGATGTTAAAGGTTAATTTAAAAAAAAATTCCTTAAGTCAATACATTTTCTGTAAGACCAAAACTCTTCATGATCTGTACACGCAAAAATAACTTGGAATAAACTGATAATCAGTATTGTACAGATAAAAGCAGGTATAGTATAATTCAATTAAGAAATCTTTCAATTTGGGACAGTTTTTTGATTGGTTACCCCCCAAAAACGCAAGGCATTATAATGGGGATGCGAAAGTCGAGAATAGTTATAAGCATTTGAAATGTACCAAGAGCATGATAGCGAGGCTGGTAGGCCCTTGGTTGTTTCCATAGTAACCTTTCTGATCTAATAACAAATAGCTGTAGATTTTTATCATTTAATGTTACTACAGTGATATTTTGGAAGGTTTCAATATACAGTACAGTTTTTTTCTAATGAAAGCAATGTTGTCTTCTACAATTGATGAACAGAAGAGTAGAAAGTGTGCACCTGTGTGCAGTTATAAAGCTGCTTACTGCAGTTTTCGATATTCTGTGAACTCAGATATTTCAACGACTTTTGTGAAATTGGTTTTTCACTGCTGCCAGTCAAGGACATAAAAGGTACTGACTGATTAGTTTTGATTGACAGCAGTGAAAAAAAGAAAAAAAGATACAGTGTGCAGCTTGTAACTACAAAGTTCACAGAATATTTAAAATCGCAGTAAAGTACAAATTCTTTACAGAAGTCAACATTATCAATGTTGAAATACCATGGACTTTTTAAATGTCTATAAAAGCTGACTTATATGATTGAGGTTAAGCAAGTATGAATCTGGTCATCAAAAACACTGTGGTGTGCATTGAATATATCTTTCTCTTTCTCCGCAAGGGTAATCTTTGATGTACATGTAGAAATAAATTTAAAATATTTCAAATAAAAATTTAGGGGAGCTCTAATGATTACCCTTAAGCCTAGTAGTTTTGAAATTGGTATAGAGACCCTCCTGCTCGTACTCAAGCTTTGCCATACCTGCCTGCATTAAAAAGTCAAGTTAATAGAGTAYAAACACTAAAAGTGTGCAACACTTTGCACTATTTAGTAGTAAATAGTGCTAATTAAACAATAGAAAACAATAGGATTAGCAGTATTTAGCAGTATTTAGTGGTATTTATGTTACACACTTATAGTGTTTGTACTCTAGCCTAAATAAAGGCAGAATTTTGTCTTTAAAACTCATGTTCAGCCTAAGTTGTCTAATATTTATCTTTTTGATAAATTTTTCTTTTTTTCTTTTGTGAAATTAAAAGTCATAACAACTTTACATATTATTTATACCTTTGTCTTGATGTGGTTTATTTAACATTATGTAGTCTTAGTAAAATATTTCAATAAAAATAAAATTAATTTAGATATAGTTTTTGAGTTTTCTTTTGGAAACCATGATAAACACACTTCCTAGACCTTAAGAACCAGCCACCCCTCCCCTGCTAGTCTCAATTATTTGTCCTAAAATCCCCACCCCACCCCAGTTAGTGTGGAAAACAAACAGTATCCACCAACCATAATATTGTGTAAGAAGGATATTCTATATTCCATAGGTGTCTCTTTTTTTCTATGGCTAGAGACCCCCTCAATAGCCCTTACTCACGCTGCAGCCCTCTTTATGGAGGCTTTGCACCATCACGTGCCAGCACCCATAATACAGCTTGGGCTGCCTGTGAGGGTTAGATGGCAGAACAATAAAATCCCTTTGCTCTCAGGAATTGAATTCTTTCTCGTGTAAAACAATTGTATTGTTCCTGCTATCTAACATGGCTGCCATCACGTGATGGTGCAAAACCTCTATTCCTGGCTTTGCACCATCTCATGCCAACAACCATAATAAAGCTTGGACTTCCTGTGGTTAGATGGGAGAACAATGAAATTCCTTTGCTCTTGGGAATTGAATATTTGCAATGTATAATGATTGTATTGTTACCAAAAGGTCAGTTTAAAACCAGACTTCCTACTATTTTTATAACAAACACGACTTTTTTTATCGTGTTTGTTTTAAAAAAAGATTGTATTGTTCCTACCATCTGACATGGCTGCTGTCACTTGATGTTGCAAAGCCTCTATTCCTACACAAGCCTTTAACCAGCATAAATCTATTCTCAAGCACTTGAATATGAAGCATGAGAATATCTATTGTTTCAGTCAACATGGCTGCCACACCCCAGAGGAAGCCCATCTCAAAGGGAGAAAACCTGCTGACAAGGTTGGATCATAATGTGGACTAAAATGCATCCAGTGTGCATTTTTCACACGCTTAAAAGTTGCTTTAAGAGTATTGTAGCCTTCTTCAGTACAATACATTAAGAAATTTAAAAAAGCTAATAGCTTGATTTCTATTTGATTGATGTATAAATGCAGGCTGAACATTCCTGATTATCTGTGGGGGAGTTATTAATACTTGTATTGCTGTCGGCAGACGCTATACTCGCACTATGAAAAGACTTTACATCCTCCATGTCTCCTTGAGGGCAATCAACCATAACAAATGCATCAAAGTCCGAAAGCACCACATTGTAGCATGTCTTTAGCGTACAGGAATCCAAAGCCTTTTCTATCTGTGACGATTCTGATAAGTTAACAAGTTCTTCTACTGTGTAATTCTCTTTAAAATTCCCATTGATGTAATCTTCGATTTTTTGAACTGAGAGTTCGGTTTGAAGAAATAGATGTAATCCAACAAAGGATAGATATTTCCGTCTATTTAATACCCTGGTTGGTCGAACAAAAATAATACAACAAAATTAGGAATAAGCATACAGTAACATGGAAATCGAATGAGGGGGGAATGAGAGGCRCGGATGAGAGGGGGGAACCATACTTTTTAATGAAATTGGTTTTGATTTTTGCCAGCCTGCTATAGATAAATCTTGGCTGGCCAGAAACTTGCTGTTGATGGTCTAAGAAAATGTTTATAGCCTGAGTTTGTAAATACAATGATTTATTGTTCAAAAGTAAGTTAATATTGAAATGCCACAGGCATTTAGTTTTAAGAAAATATCATATACTATAATGGTGTTTAAGTAACACTTTTTGTGGTTAAGAGTGCATTTAACACAAGGCAGTTGTTTGGGGTATTCTGTACAGGGCTTAAAATAACAGCCAGACATCAGACAATGTCCGGTAGATCTGCAGCTTTTGCAATCTTTCAGCTGAGCCCTTATTAAAACTACCCCACACTACATCACAGTAGTCAAAATATGGTAAAATAAGGGCATTATAATTAATAATCGAGGTATCAAATGCAACAAATGAACGGACTTCCTTTAAAGCACTGATGCCCATTGACACCTTTTTAGTAATATGATCAACTTGGTCAGACCATGAAAGCATTTGATGAATGGAAATGTCAAGCAATTTAGGTACATTTGCTCTCTTTACAGGAATATTCCCTATTGATAACGGGAAGTGTTGGAAGAGAAGCCAATTTTGGGTTTGAACCCAGGAGAATAAACTCAGTTTTTGCAACGAGAGAGAGAGAGAGAAATAAACCTTGTGATCATGATATTGGTTTTGGACAGAAAGTCGTTAAGAGGTATAGTCAATATCTGGTCTACTGCAAATCAATTCTGTCATAAATATGAACCATTTTTCTTACTTGTGTAGAAAATCTTTCAATCCCTGCATTCTTGAGTGGACAAATTTGGGTTCAAATCGACCAAACAGTCTTTTTGGAGGTAAATTTGGAACAACAAATTCACTAAAAACAAGAATAAATAAAAACTAGAAATAAATATCATTAATTAAAGCATAAAAAGATAAAAATAACACTTCCGTGTCCAGCATAGTTGTTGTACGTTAACTTCAGGTATTTTAGATGAACTAGCTGTCAATTTTTATATGTAAAATAATATGACACACTCAATTTCCTGCGTATTATGACAATTTTTTTGATGCAATTACGGAGTGATAATGAAATTAATGGTCTGTAAACCGGTTTTGAATGTTTTTTTTTTGCTGATGCCTGAGTGAGGGAATTTTCTTCTATTCCTTTGTGTGGCTCACTCCATTGGTTTGAGCTTGTGACTTTCAAGTTTGCTTGTTTATGTAAAAAATGGTTGTTTTTCAGGCACTCTTTCTCAGTTTTTAGTGTCGTACAATAAACAGTTTAGTACACAGAGCAATTATAGAATACCCCGCAAACAATATGCAGTTGTTGGAACACTTCGAAGAACAACGCATACAACAATAGAAATCATGGACATTAAGTATTTGCATATGATTTGCAGGGTATTCTATAAGTATAGCATAATCTCTATGTAATAAATTAATATGCTGTAAAAAAATAATGTGGATAATTTCTGTGGTTAAAGTAAAGATATATTTATCAATTATATTTTTGATGGATTCCACATCATAATTATACCATAAATTTGCAAGAACTGTGCAAAACCAAAAAATTTTATAGTCACATGATTAGAAACTATAAGATGCTGAAGTCAGGACCTCTATCTTTCACCAAGCTCCTAAATCTTTTATTATTCTTCAATATTGAAAAACAAAGAGACAAAATGTTCACCTTGCAAAGCCATTTATCTCTGTAGTACACAGTTTGTTCCTCAACCAAATGAAATCTGAATATCTTCTTCTAACAGAGGAGTTTTTTCTTGAAAATGCTATGTTATTAGTCTTCAAGAAAACGAAAATAAACTCAATTGGAATATAATGTCAACAGGTTATAAATATCATAATATGTAATGAGCTGAAAGATGGAATTGAAATCCTATAGAGGGGAAATATTGTTCTTTAACAGAAAAATATTCCTTTTATGAAACATTTCCCCTGCACATGTTGGTATAATAATCATTTCCTTGATTCCTTTCAAGTAAATAAACTGTTAAATATTACTAAATCCTTTCATGTTTTTATCTTTAAATCCATCCTGTAGTGCGTGGGTAGGGTACCCCTCCCCCCTCCTTAGTATTTTCTTCTATTGCGCAAAAATGTTAAGTATGGATGGAAGGCGATAGATGCGTAAAGGGTTAAAGTAAAGGAGAAAACTTATTACCCGTTAATGAAATAGTAAGGTCTTTAGCTAGTTTTACAGATTATCATTACCTCTATTGACGTACATATATATATATATATCAAGCTAAATGAAAATTTTACTCAAAGCTTTTATTGTTCAACTCACATCGATTTGAATCTCGTAGTCCACAAATCTCCCTCTGCTGCAGTTGTGTATTCTTGGGTTTATGACCTCAACGTGTACAATCTATTAAGAAAAAGATTTAACATAAATTTATTGACTACTTTGAAGATCCATGAGCTTAAATAAAATCATTAATCTATAACAAGAATCTAAGAAATACGTAAGCTCATAAACATCGTTTCTACAAACAATAGTTTATCGATTACAGTTCTAAGGTTAAACCCCGAGTAAGTTTTGATGCTTATTTAGACCATTCGTCTTTCGAATATTGTCAAAATTATTATAGCCGATTTTTAAAGATTTTTTTTTCCTCAAATTGGCTTTCTTTTTGAACCGTTTCTTTTTCGGGCGAAAATTCAATACTATCTTAAATTGGCGCGAAATTAAGCCGATGTTTGTAAAATTAAGCTTGGGTGTATCTTACTCACCGAAAACTCTGGTTCCTTTTTACTTCTCGTCATCTTTATATTAGGTGTATTCTTTGAATAGGATCGTAATAGTGTAGCAGTGATTCCCCTATCGACCAGTTCGAGATCCTGTTTGTATCTGTTTTGATCGACGAGGTCCTTGGATGATGTAATCATGTGATGTTCATGTGACCAGCTCGATCTTATCGCGTGACGTGTAGACCAACTCAAAATAATACGTTACAGTAAAAATTAAATTAAATTAAATCTTAAAAGCAAATACAGAATTAAAAAAAGAAAAAAAAACTTGAGAAGAAATTAGCACACATATTCCACACATATATATTTGACCGTCTACTTGGGTTTGACCACAGGTAGCCCAAGCGCAGAGTTTGTGAATAGCGTGAGGTTTACTAAATTTAAAATGAGATGAATGTTAGAATTTCAAAGGCTCCGAAAAATGTCGTCCCTCGCTATCAGACATTATCACCCAACCAAGGTATACCAGTAGCCAGCTGCTGTGCAGACAATCCCTTTCCCCTCCCCACTCCGAACCGTAACCCAAACACGCTCAGTTTCACTTGATCACGCGAGTAAGTAATAATGTCATTGGCAAATCACGGGCGCCAGAGTCCAAAGTCTGCCAATACCAACTTCCAATAGTGTTGAGCTCCGTTCTCCCGGCCTGTGTTCTTTCTCTCAAAAAGATTAGTGCAAATTCGAAGTATAAGAGGTATAAGAGCAATACGTTAAAAGACTTGCCAAAAATATGTTTTGTATTTTGATCGGAGATAAACACAGAACTCTCACATTTCCCCTAGGGGGTTACGGTAGGGAATTTTGTCATTGTGCAATACATTGCGCATGCACCAAAAAATAGATTATGCCAGGCCCTCTTTCTTCGTTGCAGGCCAGAAGAAACACAGGCTCTGGGTACAAAATTGTTTTGTATAGCACTTTCGTTCAGGATGCGCAATACGTAAGAATGGCAGGGCCCCTGGTGTACATCGTATACCTATATTTCTCTAGCGCCTTCCTGTTTCGCGTCAACGCCAGCCCGCTGATCAAAAAGCTGGAAGACTCTGGGCTCGAGTTGAGTCTAACCACAGAGGTAGCCTACGCCTCTTATTTATGGAGTTTCCAGTTTTTTTCTTTATTGTTGCTCTTTCAACATTTTAAATTAAGTTAAATTTTCAATTTTTATTTTTTATTTCTTCGGCTGGAGCCCGCATTTGCTTATGATCAGCATCTGAGCGCATATTTGCGCGCGAATTTGCACATCAGTTACGTCACTGATGACGTATGTCTAACTGACATTATGACATCAGTAATAAGCTTTCTCGATCATTCTCATTATTTTTTAATGAATTAAACTGCGAGTCTACAAAGTTCTTGTAGAATCTATTATTTCAGTGCATATCGAGATGGAAAATTTAAAACAAAACAGTCGGAAATTTTTGCGTTAGTCACCAGAACGAACCATGGTAAGGATAATAGACAAAGAGCTGAATTGTGAAGAAAAGAGATCAGAAAATGAAAGGCGTGGTTCGGAATGTAATTTGTCTTGCGCTTTGCTGCATCGCTGGAATGTTGGATGAGAATTTTCAATCATATCTAACTTTTAGTGAAAACTGTGGGAGGAAAAACGATATAAAAGCGAGGAATAGAAAAGATTACGGAAGAAAAAATAACGTGAAAGTGGGAAATGAAAAGATAAAGGTTCATACAATATGACTAAATACGATTTGGATGAGGGATTTCATCCATATTTTTTAATTAATGAAAAATGGAAGGCACAACAAGTAAAACAGAATAGGAAAATATCGTGAAAATATATGATTTATAAAGAAGGAATATTTTGTGAAAGAAAGAACTTACATTTATGACAAGTGTAGTGGTGAGTAATGATAAAATTGAGATGGTTTGTTTTCCTTTGCAGTTGACAACAAGGGTTGTTCGAGTAAAGCAACAGAAGAGAAGTAACGAAGAGTCTTATTTCGAGTCCTGGTGTATGTGCAATGGATTTTTCTTTCTGCTTCTGCTGACATCAGTTCAGCTTTTCCCAAAGGCTGAAGACAAGCCTAAAGGTAAGAATAAGAAGATAGAGAAACTGCAATGCACTTGGTCATAGGCCAAGGGCGAGAGTTGATAATGAAACTGTAAGGGTAAAAAGAATCACAAGTGTACTTTCTCTATATCAAACAACTATATATTGTCTAGAATAATTACTACAGACAATAACTGCAGCAATCTTTAGGTAAATGTAAGAGGTGCTAGCTTGATATATAGCAAGGTCCTATTACGATTYGATCTGTCTTCACCATATTTAATGAAGCCGAATGGTTGGGAAATCTACCGTTCTATGGGGTTTACAAACCATTTCGCTCTATTAACTATGTCTAACTATAATAAGGAAACTAGTATTTTCAGCCATACTTGCTTTGGTTCATTGTGCACGATCATTATCACGTGATGGTACGGTTCAACATCGCTCGCCAAATAACAGCTGTATTCTATAGGGTTTCCAAACCATTCTGCTCTTATTAACTATGTCGTCACCAACGGGTAGCTTATTTATTTCCTACTATTGCATGTACGTCCCTGGTAGGCGAATGCGTCGCATTTTGGCAAGCACCACGCATAAAGTCTTATATAGGACCAAGAAACAATATAATGTTTTGGTTGCACTGAATTTTGTTATAAGGTTAAAAGGAATACCATTTGGTGGGTTCTCTTTCCTTATCTAGTTACAGAGAATCCCTTCATTCAAGGGCAGGAGAGTCAAGCTGAACCAAGGTCTGTTCCCTTCATCCCTGGACAAGAATATCAGAAGTTTGACTACAAAGTAAAAGTGATCAGGAGAAGAAAGAGGAGTGGTGTGCGAGGCAGAAGAAAGAGAAGACCAAAGATCAGGGGCGATTTGTATGACGGGTGGACGGCAGAAAGTACTACACGACTGGCGATGGTTGTGTTCTTTCTTCACCTGGAAAACAACTCCAACAACATCGCTACAAGACGAGTTTAAAGAAGTGTATATGGAAGATGTTGAGAAGACTGCAAGGCAGGAAGATGCTGGTGTTAGAATACAGAAAGAACTTGATGACAAGGTGGTGGTGGTTGTAAGAGACGAAAAAGGTGACTATAAAGAGACGACACTGACTAGTGATATCAGAGACGAGGAGCTAAAGTTGGAAAATGACATCACAGAGGAAGAAAACAATGACTGCGTTGTGGAACAGAAAGTAGCGATTCAAAAGGATGACAAATCGAATATGGAAGATAGTTGCACGATTAAAAGTGTTGCTTCTGAATGCTGTCCAGTACGAAGATTGGAGACTCATGTCTTGCAGAAGACAGACAAGCCAAAGACTTATAACGTGGTTCCACTGAAACAGCTTGAGAGCAAAGTTCAGTTACCAGTTAGGACTGAAACTGTTGCTTCTGAATGCTGTCCCGTACGAAGATTGGAGACTCATGTCTTGCAGAAGACAGACAAGCCAAAGACGTTTAACCTGGTTCCACTGAAACAGGTTGAGAGCAAACCTTCCACTCAGCTGCAAGTTACAGAAGCATCTTTGGAGGTCGGTGAAGCAAAGTCCCATGACGTCAGTACTTCGAGTTGTTATCGTAAAGAGATATGGGACACTCATGTCCTACAGAAGACAGACGACCCAAAGACCTTCAATCTGGTTCCATTGCAAAAGAAACGACTGCAAGATGACAAAGTTGTCAAAAGTACTTCATGGAGTAAAGATGTAATTCCTAACACATCCACAAGGGACGCGGAGTTGCAGTCCAGTGGCTTATCTACACCTAGACTCGTGTTCAGCAAAGAAAGATCAACTTTCAAAGGTAAGACAATTTGCTGGGTTACTGCTGGGCGTTACTGATGCTACAACATGTATTTCTAGAACGAATATTGAATGCTTCTATTTTATTTCTTAAGATGATAGTCAACCAGAAAGAAAATCGAGAGAAAACAACCAAAAGAAAGATCACATACCATCACCTAGTCGTTTTTATTACAAGCCAAATAAGAATTCTCATTATTCTAATTCCAAGCGAACTGGAGGTCCATCCTGCAGAGAGGAGATGGGTTTGTCCTGGCGTAACCGATCCAAAGAATCTGCCGAATCATCCAAAGGTCATATGTATTTAAGCTGGCGTCAAAAGGAATGTCAAAGTTTTGGATCATCTATGTCTAGCAACTGGCGACAGCACGATTATACTGCAAGGTCTTCTTCTAGAACAGCTCAGCCATTAAGTTGGCGTAAACACAAGGAGAATGCTAGAGACTCTCCTAATGAAGAGATGCGTTACAACTGGAGAAATGACAGACAAACTAAAGCTCCGTCTTCTGCATCAAACTGGCGAATAACATCCGAGTCAA
>NW_022258433.1:8471-28762 GCF_009602425.1 Actinia tenebrosa | reverse complement strand
CATCACATCATCATATCCATCATCATTATCACCACCACCATCATCATCACCATCATTACCATCATCATCATCACCATCACCATCATTACCATATCTATCATCATTATCACCATCATCATCACTATTTCTATCATCCCCATAATACATCTTTATCATGTTGGGGAAAGAACTAATTGAAGGGAATATGGTACCATCTAAAGGTGTGTAAATAGTGTTCATTTGTCTGTTCACAGGTGCTACATCATCTCTCGGTGTCACGAGAAGGGAAGGTTTTGTTTACAGATCTTCAGACAGACTCTAAGAGATTCACTGTGTTTGCACCTGTAGACAGCGCTGTTAAAATCAAGGTAACGTTACAAAGATCAATGAAAACGATTCGAAATAGGGTGGCATTATACCTGTATTAAATAGACAATTCGGGGACCTTGTATGATGATGACCACTTAACAGAGGTGTCTGTGTAAGAATTCTTGTTCGCGTAATAAAGGTATGTCCACTTGATAGAGTTAGTGGTTCGTTTTACAGTAAATTTGGAACCCTGCAACTAGCTGTCCGTTCAGTAAAGGACGTCTGCGTAATAGAGGTGTGYCCACTTTTTTTAAAAATTCAATGTTCACTGTTAATTAGATATTATTTCACACAGTTAAATGTAACCTTTCCTAGTCTAACTAATAATAACAGGAGTACATTAATTATATTGCTTTCTTTTGTTTCTATCGGACATTATATTACACCTTTATTAGATTTTACATCATCAAGTACCATCACTCTTAATCTCCTTAAATTTTCTAATATTAATTATGATCGATTGCTAAATTATAATTATGGGGAGAAGTTGCTCTCTATTATATAATATGAATATAGCCGTTGTGCATGGAGTCAATTGCATCTGACGAAGATAGCTTGGTGATTTAGGTGTGTCCACTTAATATACTTCGTTTTACAGTAAATTTGGAACCATGCAATTAGCTGTCCGTTCAATGAAGGGTGTTCGTGTAATAGAGGTGTGAGTGCCGTCCACTTAATAGACGTTCGTTTTACTGTAAATTGTGGATCGTGTAACTAGATGTCCGTTCAATAAAGGGTGTTCGTGTAATAGAGGTGTGAGTGCCGTCCACTTAATAGACGTTCGTTTTACTGTAAATTTGGAACCCTGCAACTAGATGTCCGTTCAATAAAGGGTGTTCGCTTGACACAGTAACTGTGCACTGTCCTAATATCGCATTTTCTTTACGTAAAGGGATTTAATCTTACTATGGTCAAGAACCACATTGTACCATCCAAGATCAAGTTATCCATCTTATCCAATGTAACGACTGTGACAAGCTTACTGGGGACCAAAATAATGATACGAAAGGCAGCTAATGTGAGTTACTAGGCCTATTTATCTTGGTTATAATGTTTTCCTGTTCCAGGACACGTGTCGTTCTGTATAGCAAGAGGATTCGTTGTATAGCCTTTACCCTTAGTATGTATTCCCAAGCTTTTCTGGCGAGGRATACAATACGTAAGGGACACGTGTGGTCTGCAATGGGAAAACAATAATCCTCAGCTGAATGATCAAATAATGGCTGGCGCGAGCACTCTTTTCCAAGCGCCGTAATATTCCAGTCTGAAAAGTTATAAATCAGGTTATGTTGTAAGCGCAAACGACGTATACAGCTACACGTCGAGGAAAAGAAAAAAAAGAAAAAGTGTTCGCGTTGTCGTTATGAGACCGCTTTTTCATAGCAAACCATGTTGTGTTTTTTTGCTTGATACAGGGCGATATATTGATCAATGGTGCAGCTCATGTCCTTACAGATATCCAGGCTACTAATGGTGTCATCTTTGTTGTGGATCAGATCGTACCGGTAAGAACACTGCATTCAAGTTTTATCATATTGATCAGTCAGTCAGTCGGTCAGTTAGTGTGTCAGTCGGTTAGTTGGTCGGTCGGTCGGTCGGTCRGTCGGTCGTTCAGACAGTGTGCTAGTTAGCTGATCGGTCAATGAGTCACTTAATCGGTCAGTCGGTCGCTCAATCGGTTTATCATTATTTATAATTACAGATTACTGGACCTGTTCCCCCACCACCTTCAACAACGTCAAGACCCACTACAACACCAACATCTTCTACAACACCAACATCTTCTACAACACCTCCCCCCACAAAACGAACTTCATCGTCTACACAACAGACAACGGTAAGAATAGGATAGTAATTTTTCTTAAAATATATATGGATATATTTGTTAGTTTTCGTCTTTTATTTATATACATCCATCCATTTCTTCCTATATTCGTTACTTTCGATTTTACTTCTTTAACTAGTAGTTTGCAATGCATTTCAAGCCTTTCTAAAGTAATGTCTTGTTCTTTTTCATCTGTAATCAGATAACGTCTCTTCCTTCGACAAAGCGTCCATCCACTCTACCTAAAACAACAGCTACAACACCACATACCACCAACCACCCCACTACAACCACGCACACCACTAACCACCCCACTACAACACCACGTACCACTAATCAACCCACTACAACACCACGTTCCACTAATCAACCCACTACAACCACACACTCCACTAATCAACCTACAAGCAATAAATCTTCACTACCAACACTTAAATCCTCTACTCAACGATACTGTAAATGCCGACACGGACGAATAATACGACGACTTTATCGCGCGTGAACGGGCTTACAAGTAATTGAGGAGATTTCGGGAATAATTTTACGGACAGCACTTGACGACGAATTGAAGTTTATTACAATCCAAGAACTTGTCGTAAAATAACAGTCCCGCTTGCCGAGGTTAAGATATAGGTTATTGCTCCAACAAAGATAACTAAAAAACTACTCTAAACTCTTTGATCACGAATAGATGTGTTCTCGTCRACTTCATACACTAATACTAACGCTAAGTGGAATTGAGACGTGTTGTAACTAAGTGAAACGTTAAGGATATGACGTAACTAATAATAGATACAAAAATAAAGTGTTCGTGGGCGGGGCTGATAAGCCTTCCTTTACAGATACACTACAGACAAAACTCTAATCTCTACATCTAAAACTACCATAAAGAAGGCAACCTCTGGGGAATACACTACGGCTTCTATTTTGACTTCGTCAACTGGGGTACCTCATACATAATATTCTTTAAATTTAAACCTCACTTCTAAATGTTGCGTGCCATCAGTGTGTCTTGTGCATGCATCATTAGCCATTACAAGGTTGAGGAAAAACTACTGGGTCGAGTTGGTATTGCAATACATTGTGTGACTATTTTAGAGAAATAGACTTCATTTTGGAAATATGTCCCCTAAACAGTCCCACAATGCACTGCAATGTCAACTTGACACTAGTTTTTCCACCACCTCGGAATGACTAATACTGATGTTATGTTAGAGCAAATTTAGTGTGAATGTGAAACCCTCACGGTATACGATATCGTGCCGTGACAATTACAGTGTGATGTCATCGGCTAAGCAGTAACCTTACGGCTCTGTGATTGGCTCACAGATCTTCGTCATTACCGTACCGTGACTTTGTTTTGTGCCGTACCATTTCACAGCAGTACGAGTTGTATCTTGACTCTTTAGAAGTTTTGCAATATTATTTTTTAAGTACAGGAGTCATATTAGCTCCCTATGAAACAGACGTCTTTAGGGTCTTCACGTCGTCACGCAATGTTTCCCTCCGGAATACGTTGTGTGACCCTCCCTAATGACATCTGTGCACAGCCATATTGGAGGAAGAAAATTCGTCAAAAGATTTTAGGTCCTGAGGGGAGAGAGATTCCTCTGTTTTGCAATCCAGCATTACTGCTAACTTTCCAACCCTTTATTGTTCCGTGGTTTAAGGTTTCCTTATGTATAACGGGACACGAACAGCAAACATGGACTACCTGTGGTTTATAATGGTTGATTGTAATAAAAGGTTTCCTTTGTTTTTTCCCCAGGTGACTATTGAACCAACCACCAATAACACCAAGGTACGATCAGCAGTACATTCATATTATCTATTTAATAAGGTTATAAAACCTCCAATACACGAAAACGAAGTGAATAGGGCAAATTTAGAATCTAGAACTATTTATATTTGTATTTTGTATTTTTTAACAGCCTGGAGTGTTTGGGAAGCGTGCCAAGGTTAGTGTCAATCTTCTGATTAACCCTCCTACTTTGGGCGAATCCAGAATCCTTCGAAATAATGATTTGAGTCAGCTCATAATAACGAAATATAATCTTATATGAAAACAATCGTTAGTAGGCAAGAGATACTAGAAACATACCAGAAATAGTTTTCTCACGAAATTCACACTTTTCAAAAATTCATATCTTCACGAGTTTTGAACCTATTTCCTTCAAACCTTCACAGTTTACTGATTTGGACATGCTCTTTTCAGCTATGGCAATCATTCTTCTGTTTGTTAGTTTAAAAAAATACCTGATAAAATTCAATATAACCAATTTTTTCCCAGAGCCATGAAGGATTGTCCGGTGGAAAAGTTGCTGCAATCGTCGTTACTTTGATTTTGGTGATAGCAGTTTTTGCTGGTGTCATTTGGTACTTCAGGAAGAAAGTCTCCTTGCCAAGTCCGTCGTTTAGATATCGCAAGGTAAGGGTGAGACAGACAGACAAAAAAAAAAAAAGCGGATAGATAGACAGACAGGCAGAAAGGCGAATAAACAGGAAGAAAGACAGACAGATAGACAAATAGATGGACAGACAAGCAGGCAGGCAGAAAGGCGAATAAACAAGAAGAAAGATAGATAGGCAGAAAGACCGACAGACAGACAGACAGACAGGCAGGCATACCAACCGATTGAAAGGTAGATGCGAAAATGAAGACTTTACTTGAAAAGCGTCTTCATGTCTCACCTACTCGTTTGTTGTTGTTTTTTTTCTGGCTCTACTCATAGGAGAATGAAACGGTGCAGTACGACAGCGAAGTGTTTCAAGATAATGCGCCTTCCTTCTCATATGAAAATCCTATGTATGGCGACACATCGGAACCTGGACCCAGGGAAATTACGGTCCATGAAGGGCCTGGACTACAAGCAGTAAGTTGCTTTCTTTGCTTCCCTCTTTCTTCCTCCCTTCACTTTTCTCTCCCTTTTTCCTTCTCTCCCCTTCTCCCTTTCCCTCCTTACTCTCTCCATTCTTTCCTAACTCCCCTGTCCTACCATGTCTTCCTTTATTTCTTCCTTCTATTCTCTCCTTTTTTCCTTCCTTTCCTTCCTTTTCCACTTCCCTTCCTCCCCTCATTTTGTTCTTCTGTTCCCCTAATTGTAATTTCTTTGACAGCCTTTCAGCGACCCAGAACACACGGAGTTCAGCAATCTTATTTACATGGAATTCAAAGAACCACCAAGCAAGGGAGAATCTTCTGACAATGTGGTAACTTAAATTTATATAATAATATCATATATTTATAAGTCATTTGCTAAAATCGCAAACTAACGATCTACATTGCGTTTCACTGTCAAACTCGTATTAATGCTACTTTCTTAATTTTGTTGCGAGTTACCCTCAAAAAGATTTGATGAATGGTAAAATAATCTGTTAGCGGAAGTGTCCTAGTCTGCGTTCCTTTGCGGTCAGCAGTTATTTTGTTACCAGGGGAGTTTTTCAGGAGAAAAATAGTTTTACTCTATTGTTTTGCCAACTGCCATGGCTACCATCGCTCGATGACGCAAAGCTTCTTTAAGGAGAAGCAGGAATGTAACAACCCTACGGCACAGTGCCGCTTTTCCAAGCATCCCAATAGTTTGATCATTGATTGGGAAAGAACACGCGATGGTTCAAATCACATGTTTAAGTTGTCACAGATTTGTATGGCAAAACACTTGCGTGATGGAGGTGTCGACTTACAGGGATTGTGCCGCATATCCAGCATTCTGATTGGATGATCATTGATCACGTTACGATACCGTGTCGTGAACTGTTCGTAAAAAAATATACCGGGATATCTCCGTCTTTCGTCAATGCATAATGATTTGCCTGAAAACACGAGATTTTAAACGATGTGAACTTTTTTTTTCTTATGCATACTCTTTAAATTTAAAGAAATCTAGAGTGCATGTATGATTAGGCGCACAATAAGGGTAGTGTAAATGATGGGGGTCAAGGGCGATGAGAAAGTAAGCGAGTAAGATATTGAGGGGGGAGAGGACCACACCTTAATGCAATGCATGGTCATCCCACATCTCTTGACCTCCACGTCACTTGACCCCCGCATCACTTGACCTCCACATCTCTTGACCTCCACATCTCTTGGGCATGTTCAACCTCATCTCAGCAATAATTACTCAATAACTTTTAAATAAAACGAAACTAAATAGCGTTTTTCTTTTGCTTTTTCAGTTGAATCTAGTAGAAGACGGAGATCTTCCTGCAGGAAAGGAACAAAAATGTAAAACATTGTTTTCATAATTCTTAAAGTGCTTATAAGCCTTTACACAGATGCGAAGGTTTATATTCCCAATATGCTAATGACTATGACGTAACAGAAGGGATCATTTAATATACAACACTGCGCTCGTTCTGGAATACAGTATTTTAAAAGCATCGCCCTTTTACTCGTGACTCACGTAAAGGTTCTTACAAATTTGTTTTCAAAAAATGTCCAGCGTTCAATCTTAAAAGTTGCCACAAAATAACTGAAATCCCTTATGTTACGTCATAGCATTAACATATTGGAAATATAAACCTTCGTATCTCAAAGACCCGACATTCAAATGACGAATTATTTTCACAATCAACTATTCACTATTTAAAGAATCAATTCTGAAAATATTGTGTAAAGGCTCATAAGCACTTTAATTTTCCTCCGGGGTTCTTTTCATCAGTACTAGTCATTTTTTGTCCTCGTCAGCTCGCTAATTTTCTCTAATTTCAAATCTTTTTTCTTTTAGGTTAATGCTCCACTCCTACAGCAAGAAAATCTATAATCTTTTGACACCTGCACTTCCTTAAAACGAATTTTTCACTTAATTACGCGAGTAACGCACATAATGCTTTTATTGCTTTTGGTTGGTTAAGCAATGCAAAAGATATTCCACAGAGGGATTGAGGCCCCGTCCACACGTGTCCGGAAATTTTTGTATCCGCAATTTTTTTTGCGGATACGAAAATGTTCGCGTCCACACGCAGCGTATTCGAATCCTTTTCGAATCGTTTTCACTGGCTACACGTATCCAGAAATTTCTTGATCCGCCCTGATGCACCTTAGTGTCTAGTCCCTTTGACGGATAGTTTTTCTTATTGAGCATACGCAAAATCGTGTTTACGTCAGCGTATTCGAAAATTTGCCGTCCACACGTATCCGTATTCGGAGCGTATTCGAAAATGTCCACTCTGGGGACCGTTTTTGAAAATTTACGGATACAATTGGGTGCTATTCTTGCCTTTGATTGGTTTAACTAAAGCGGAAGCCTTTGACAGCTGGAGTGGGTCGTATTCTCGCTTTTGATTGGTTTAGCTAGAGTAAAAGCCATTTGAAAGCTGGGGTGGGTAGTATTCTCGTTTTTCATTAGTCTAATTAGAACGGAAGCCATTTGACAGCTGGAGTGGGTTGTATTCTCGCTTTTGATTGGTTTTGCTAGAGTGAAAGCCATTTGACAGCTGGAGTAGGAGGTATTCTCGCTTTTGATTGGTTTAGCTAGAGTGGAAGCCATTTGACAGCCTGATTGGGTGATATTCTTGCCTTTCATTGATTTAGCTAGAGCAAAAGCCTTTTAACAGTCAAAGTGATTCATAAAGCAGCTTGGGGGAGGGGTGTTTACCTATCTCAAAGGCAGAAAGCTGCATCTGCCAAAAGCTCAAGTTTCTTTAAAGGAATTTTTAAGAGTTTAGCTTACATGGGATTACTGCTGTCTTTTTTGAGAGATTGCTTAGCAGTTGCTGTTCCACACAGTGAATCCCCCTAAGTATGTATCTAAATTCATAAGCAACCACGCTTCATTTTTTGCATCAAGGTAATAAATTGGCTGTCTGCATCTGTGAACAGTAGTGCTCTTAGAGGTGGTTTTATTGAATTCACCTTTTCAAAGTGGAAAAGACTTGGTTTGAGTGGCTAGAATTTGGGAAACTAAATGGACTCATCCCCCAATATATTCCAATACTGTATGAGCTTTGAACTTTGGAAAGGGTGAATTCAATAGACGTTTCCTGAATAATTTGGCTTAAGTGCCCACTAACCAAAGGTTCCTAGTCAAAGTTTGTATGAATAGATGGGTTCATATAAAATACTGTTTATCTTGTCCAGTCCAGCCTTGATTTGGAGTCCTTGTTATGTGGGAATGGCTCAAGTGAATTCAGAAAAAAAGTTCTATTGTCCAGCTGGGGTACTCCAATGTAAAAAGGGTGCAGACGATCATAAAGGGAAAAGAGAATTTGGGTGTGGTCCTGGTTGAATATTAGCACTTTGAAACATAAAATAAATTATTAAATTATAAAATAAAATAAATTATTTAATACAATTGATTAATGACATTAATTTTTTCACCCCTAAAATAGGAAGTGATTTAAGATTTCACTCCCCTCAAAGATATCATCCCCTCCCTTCATTATGTAAGAGTACCCCACATGGGTCTATTGTTCTGCATTGTAAGGCATTACCATATATAGCATGCTTTATACCAGGGTATTTAACTATAGTTGGCATCAAATGCAAGGAGTATTTATATATGTCAATATGCACAGTATGCTTATATTTTAATAAGTAAACATATCAAGTAGTCACTTAAATAAAAATTCATTTCAAGCTTTGAATTTGTGCCAAACTTACTCRTACAATTTTTTTAAATGTTTCTTTAACTTTTCATGTAAAAGAGAGTTTCTTTCTAAAGATTTCTGAGTCTATTGTTTTCTCATTCCAAAGTTCTTTGGGATACTACTGGAAGAAAAGAAATAATACTCAAGGGAATGGCACATTGTCTGAAATGAAAAAAAAACGTTCTATCTGATAAGCCAAGAAACAAATGTAAAAATTTAATCAGGAAAAAAAACAAGGGTGGGCGGAGTACATTTTATTATGGGGGAGAGGGGGGGGCAGAATTTATTTTTTCGCATAGAACTTTTAAGACACTGAAATGATAAGATTTCATTCTCGTAAAAAGTGGGGGAAGTGGCCCTTAAAATTGAGATTCACACATTGAACTCGGAAATAATTTTCAAAACCCCTCTGGAATTTCTCCTGAATCCTTACCCACTCCTCCCTCCTCCAAAAATAGAAGCATTTTTCCACACACAGGTAACCCACGAATCCAACATACCTCAAAATAGCTATACCGCTTATATGGTAAACTATTGTCTATGAATCGAGACATTTGATTGGTTGACCAGTGATCGGTCTGTCTCTGTATACAAAACTTGATCATAGTCTATCACCCAGTAGTTACAAACTGTGCCTTGCATGGCATTGCAAGCCAACTGCGTTTGGAAGAGATATGGACGAAAAAGGTGACAAAAAAAGTCCAAATAAGTAAGTATCTACAGAGTATAGATACCTTTTGAAGTTTGGAGGCAATTTTTGGGGAAAATCAGTCTCGCGATTGCCAGGAATTTTTCGCGCGAAATGTGGCACATGGCCGTGGCACTAAAAATGGCTTTGCAGATAGACACTTTATACATTGATAAAGGTTAAACTTCTGAGTTGTTATAGAAGGATTTTTTAACTGGAAGTTTGGTATTTTATTCATTTATGCTCTCCTGGGGTTATGGTTATCCAGGGATTCCTCGTTGTTCATCTTTTGGTGTGTAATATTGACGTAAATGCATAGTAAGAGGGTCGAGTCTATGTCATGTTCTAATCCGATCTTCCTCTACAGACTCAAAGCGAAACTCGTCAAGCAAATATCAGATGAAGCTTACTGGGATTGTAGTGTTTGTACATACCGAAATACTTCTGAAGCCTTTAAATGCGCCATGTGCGACGTCAGGAAGGGTACTTCAACAAGGTATGCTACATATGAAACTTGTTCATATTCTGATCATTGCATGGTTGTTGGCATACAAATGGTTTTCTCACTAAACAAACTACCACAAAATATCTCTTGCTAAACATCAGCGTAAATAGTTGATTTGGGGATATTTTCTTATTAATTATGCACTGTTAGTTGTGGTTCAACATTCAGTACAATCTTGATTAGAAAATGCAAGGCGAACACGAGGTTCTTTCCTCTAAGTTAACTTGGGTTAATCACTGAGACAGTCTGGAGTTTGTGCTCGGCTTTTCCTATTAACACCATCTTCTACAACTGCACCATGTTTTCTGCTTTATTTTCGTCCCCATATGAAAACCTGGTACGGTAGAAACACCTCGAGTTGAAGCTGAGAAAGCATCAACAAAGCTCAAAGAGCTTCACTTCCAGACCGGTTATCTGTCAGATTATTTTGCAGTTTCAACTCAATAACCTTTATCCAATTTATCAGAGAGAGGATCTTATCTTTGTAAACAAGATAGTCTTATTTATTTAACGTTATTATTCTAAAGCAGTTGTCTTAATTATATAAACCAGCTGTTTATGATGTTTAGATCCATATATATGCATGGCTAAACTTGTTTATAACTCTTTTCCTCTGATATTCGACCTCTGGTAGCTCAAAAGATAYATAGGTCAACTCATTCTTCCGCGTACTTACATAAATCCTTTAGAAAAATCACTTGATAAGATTGTAAAAAATCTTTAAGTCTTTCATTAACACCTTGGGCCATTTATTTATTATTTATAGAACTAAATAACTCAGCTACTTGGAGTTTAACAATAGGAAAGAGCTTTATTTTTGTTCGAGCACCACATGAAATATTTCCAGAAAAAAAATATTGATGAAACTTAAACAACCATTTATTTTCTTTTCTGCTTCGTAGTTCAAAGTTTATTTATTCACAAGGAAACATTAATCAAAGAACATCTATGTTTGTACATATTAGTATATTTATGCATGCTACCTTGTATATATATGCTTATGAGAATATATATGAAATATATAAATATATATACACCCCTATAGGGTAGTTTGTTAAGAAGTATCGATGGTATCAAGAGTTTATGAATATAGAACTTAATTGGACAGTTTTAAAAGTGATTGTTTAATTTCCTTGTAGCAGTGTGCATAGGGCTAAAGTGTCATACCGTGCACATGTTCCATTGACATATGAATTGGAAGGTTTTTTTGGATCAATGCCAACATGGCAGATGGTTCTGTATGAAGCAGACAGACTCATTGGTGATAAAAGAAAACATTTAGTGAAAGAAAAGCTAGAAGCACTCATGGGAATGATGCCAATGAATTATTTTTAATCATTATGTTATTATTTCATTATACAACCGTTCTTAATTAATTGTTGCCATTATTGAAAGTGTTTTATGTGTAGGTTGGGTTTTCTATTGTTTGACAATTTGTAACACTGAAATGTCTTCCCCCTTCATTGTTGTGGTTGGATCCATTTCTATATGTGCTGTATGCATAACCTTTTGTGTAGGAGAAGTCACAGTTTGAATATACTCATAATTTGTTCATCATTGGCCAGTATTAAAGGAATATGAAATGTGTGTGCATGCTTCTGTAATGTGATTTACACACGCTGGGAGCTGTGGGCATAAGAGAAATAAGCTTAAGAAAATGATGTGTTATCAAGTGTTTTTCTTGCTTCTCAAGTGCTCTGTAGCTCCTACAGCTGTTAAATGTCCCTCTTACAAAATATTTTTGAACTATTTTGAGCTAGCGTGTCTCTGTCCTCCGATATAAACAGGGTAACCAGCCAATCATTGTGTGCATTATATTTCAAAAATCTAATAAAAGGGGGTAATATAGTACTGGAATGTCGTTGTCACTGGGAATGTGTTTTGGGGGGTGCCTAATTGTGCAGATATAATGAAATGTTAAGTGGTTTTGTTTGGATGCAGTATGCATTTATTTTATGCCGATGCACATGAGGTAAGAATACTGAATCATGAAGCTGCTATAACACTTAAATGGCTTCATCATTGAGGTTAGAATGTGTTCTCTTTACATGGGTAGGATAAATCAATGCATAGATTTGTTTCAACAGGCATTTATTAAATATTCTCATAGCTACGTCACTCCACTTTGACACTGAAATGGCTTCCTGGCATTGGAATATGAGCCATTTCTGCGCCAATGTATGATTAAGTTACAGCATGGTTTCGTTTGAGCATTCATTTATTCTCTTTGCTGAAAGCTAATGAGCTGATATGACACTGAAGTGGCTTCCCTAGTATTGGAAATTTATATAAACCATTTCTACAGGTGCTGTACAAAAAACCTTGATGCGTAAATATATGCTTAGCTCACAGCGACGGTGGTTTTGTTTGAGCATGCATTAATTGTGCTGAAAGCTAATTCTTTACATTACGAGCTGATATAACACTGAAGTGGCTTTAGTATGTGTGTGTTGGAATCCGATTTATTTCAGTCTACATGTAGTAATACTGTATCCATTTATTATGTGCTAGATACCACACTTGTTAAATGGCTTTCAGATTAAAAATAATTCTCATTTTACAGCAATGTAAAATGCATGTTTTCCCATTTTAGATCATGTGTAATTCCATTGAGAATGCAATCTTTGTCTGACTTGTATCTATATAGATGTGTTTTCCCATATTTGCCCCATCCCCTGGATGCCCCATAATTCCTTGCGATCCAAGATGACTGCCATATCATTAAAGTAGTCCTTTATTTTTAGAGTGCATTCAGTCAAATTATTGAATAGTTAGATAAATGTATCTAACTTAGATAACTATTTAGTTGACGTCACCTAAAATAGTAAAAGCGCGCCAAATAACGGTCATGCTAACCCGGGGGGTTGTTTTACCAGAGAATGAGTGAATAGACATTCATTTGTATCATCGTTTCTCCCYCTGATCTCAGTAGCTGTTTACTCGTAGTTTCAAATTTAGGTGACATCAGCTAAAATAGTAATTTACTTATCTAATTTAGGTGACGTACACTATTTAACAGTTTGACTGAATGCACTCTAAACTTTTCCATAATCTTGAGGAAGTACGACTTAAAAGGACTCCACTGTACTGAGTTTGCGATATATTGAAAACTGGGATCAGTTGTACGAAGCCTGGGTAGCGCTATTCAGTGGATAAATCCTTATCCAGTGGATAAATCGATGCTGTTATCCAATAAATTTATCCACTGGATAAGATTTATCCGTTGAATAGGAGGCTTCGTACGACCGGGCCCTCAGGTGTAAGAGTGAGATTTCATTTATGTTTTGTCTAGGAAACCTAGAATAAATGCTCAGCTTGTAGCACAACAAGTAGCTCAACAATATTCACCTGTTCTACCTCTCAAGAAAACACCAAACAAAAAAATAAATAATAGAAAAATGAGGTAAGATTATCCATTTTTCACTGTTAAAGCTGTGCTTTAGGCTTAAGCTCAGGGAGAATGGCCTCACTTTTTTTCATTTGCATAATCAGGGTTCGTGCTACATTTTCGTTACAAGATTCAAGGACTTTTTAAGCACTTTTCAAGCACAAAAATTCGATTTTCAAGGACAAAGTTTTTTGTATTAGAACATGGTTTAAACATTGATTCAATGTTACGGTGCAGGACAGTGCAGCTAATTCCGCCGGGGCCACATCCACCAATAAAAAACGATGACACGCAACCAACCAATAAACAAGCACCCAGAAACTCTTAAATCAATTTTAATCATTATTTATTTTAAAAGGAAAGTTAGAAATAGCATTAAGTTTGCATTAACTTTAAGGAGTATTCCAGGAGTTTTGGCGTTTTTCCCTTTTTTCAAGGGCTTTTCAAGCGCCCTTGAAAACGTGTTTTCAATTCCAGGGCTTTTCAAGGATTTCAAGGAGTAGCACGAACCCTGATAATAGTCTCTTATTTGACTCATATGTTTTCAATAATCTTCATATCTTCAGACCAAGACTCAACAATGTGGACAGAGACAGTGCACAACATATGGCGGTTACTGTCGGCAGTGTTACGGTTATAATAACAGATTATAAACTTTTAAAACCTGGTAGTTCACCATCTGGTACTCCTGAAGGAAATTCACCAGTTTCGGAGGGAAGTTACGACCCTGGTCCATCGAATGTGTCACTAGAATGTATAGGCAACGGCACAACAGTAGAAGACAGTTCATGACATTAGTGACATTTTTAGGTTTTAGCATCTTTCATAATTTCTATAAATAGCTAGCTTTATGTGATTATACAGTGTATTTTTAATATTGTAGCCCATGACTGTATCAAAGTGATACTGCTGTTGAAGACAACGATAGAAACTCCAGATCTTGGTCGTATGCCAGCCATAATTAGGTCTAAGAGAAAATTAGTTCTTCCAATTCAACGTTAGTTTTACTAAGAATACTACAGCTAGTGTATATTTAAAGAGTCTTGTATAATATTTTGTAACAGATGCAAAGGTAGTCGTGAAACACCCATTTTAAACCAGGTTAGGATAATTATTGCAGGGCTGTTGGCCAATCATCATTCAATACTTCACTAACTCTTTACCAGCTGATGAATTTTGGCCAACAAATGGCCAGGTGTCAACTGACACGTCAGCCAGTCATAAAGTACATGATTACCCATATAGTAGGTTTCACAGTAGTTTCTATTCCTCAATTTTTCTTTGGATAAAAGGGACCCTTTAAGAAGCTCTACTCACATTAATTTTAGGGGTGTCATTAACTTTTGAAAATAGATCATGAACTATAGCCAGAGAGTCCTGGCAGGGTTTTCATTAAGTTTTCAAACATGAGAATATCAGGATAGTATAAGCTGGAGAATTTTGACCCATTACCCAAGCATTCCCTGGGCATCTCAGACCCTTAATGAAAACCTTGACATTACTACCTTATCAGGAGATTCTGTCTTTTACTCTTTGTATTATAAAATGACTCAAATAGGTATGGAATGGATTTCATTTGGCATTTTGTAGCTAGCCATATACCATAGCCATAATTACCTATTCAGTTAAATGTGGAAACTGTCGAGAAACCAGGTCATGTGTCATAAATAAGTACCAATCACTTCCCTCACGATAGCCACTCTATACTAAATGGGTGCTAGCTCTATGGCCAGAAATAACCAGCCACATCAGACTGATCAACACATGCAGGGGCAGATCCAAGAATTTTAGAAGGGACTTGACTATTATGAAGGTTTTAACAAGAACTCCATAAAAAAGGGGGTGACTGTTACTAACGATATACTGAGAAATTTGACCAAAAAGTGGGGTGACTATTCACCCCTGGACCCACCCCTGACATGGCGCCAATCAAAAGGACCAGCCTTATATAAAGAGGTGTTTACTTGGGCAAGTGTCAATCCTGACCAGACATTGTTTGTTAACTGGCCTTTATTTTGTGCCCTCTAAATGTTATGTTATATATGTTAGCAACTGAAGCAATTTCAAACGTTCTAGAATTACTAAACAACAATCTACTAGGTGAGTTGCACTCAATTTTAATCACTTGCATTTGCCTGACATTAACTATTTGGTCTTGTAGTAAATTMATATAAAAAATATGATTGAATGACATAACATTTGACTTTCTTGCATAATTAGCAATATTTAAAATCCCACCGTGTCCCCCCACCACATCGCATGCATCCACACACTGCATGCAATAATTTCAAAAACCTCTGCAATCCCTTCAAGAACATTCGCAAGCTCCCCAACCCTCCCCACTCCTTGCTTTATTAATAAGTTGAGTATATATTTGTGTTTATAATATAGTTAGAATAGTAAGTGCATGCTGATTGGTCGAAAACTGAGCTTTATTAGTGATGCTGCTACATCCTGCGATCATCATTCTTTTTACATAAAAAATTCAATACCAAAATAGAATTAATGACTATATAGTAAAACAAATAAAACAGCTTTTCCACGCTCTGTTCAGTAATAATTTAAAGCACTTAGGAAATGCCTTACACTTCTTTTATTGTATGATAGAAACTTGTTGTACTCTTTGTTAGCTTCTATATTAATCTATTGCATAATTTGGAGTCTTGTCGTTGCTACACAAGCACTACACAACAAGTTTGCTGATTCACAGGAAAAAATCTTTCTTATGAAATTGATCAGCTTGGACTTAGAAATGAAATTCAATAGAAAGACAAACGCTAGAAGATTACGACATTTCGACATCGTCCGTTGTCATTATAAAGTGATGGAGGAATAATTTAACATTAAATACAAAAAAACAGCAATAGTTGAGTGAATTAAATTATGAAACGGTCCAGTTAACAGTCGATGTTTTACAGATCAGTGGGTCACGTAAATAACTGGCTCTAATATTAGAGTCACTTTGGGTGTTAATTGAAGGCAATTTTTCTTTTGAGCATCATGAAATTGAGAAATTTTATTAGTCACCAGGACTATGAGTTATTATATGCTACAGCTTATAAAAAATATCTACTTACATTTTATACAAATATTCTATAAAGTTATTATCCACATGCTTATATCTTGGGCATAAGGTTTCCACATTTCAGACTCTACTTTCTTGCAAGTCCAAAAGGTGCCATACGACTAACCAGATATTTTTTTGATTCCTTATTTCTTTTTTCTTCGTAAAGATCTTGTTTTGGTCCACCGTCTGCAATATCAAAAAAAAATCAAATCCCAGATTATCCTTACAAGTTATTATTTGCTTGGGAGTTGGGTGACCTGTGGAATGACGAGCTTTCACTAAGTGTTAACTAGATAAACTTTCTATAATAAAACATGGGTGGAGTTGCAGAAACACACTAAATCTCAATTTGATATGTGAGTAAGTCATAACCGGACTTTGATCAGCCCAGAGGTTGTTTCAGGTTGATCTGTTATTAAGAGTGCCCTGCCTTTGATCAGCTCAGAGATTTTATAAGGGTTTGATAAAATCAATCGTTTAATGAATACCTTGGAGTGGTTGCAAACAAGTCTTCATCAGATTCACCATTTTCCTCTTCATTGTATTCCTATGATCAACAAAAAAAACCTTCATTCTGTGTGTTTGGGTTCTTGATGGTTTTGGTTATATGCAGTAAGGTATTTTTAAATACCTACATGTATTCAATATAAATCATTACTGGACCCTACTAGATGTACTTTTTTGGAGGGGCAAGGGAAATGCCTATGGCATCAAGACTTCTTGCTTGCACAATGGCCCTCCGGAGTTGGGGAGAGAAAAGGAAGGGCCCCCCTTTCTCCAGTCCCCAGCTGTGCCGGAGAGCTGCTACACAGACTACAGGACTTCAACAAACCTCCCTCAGTTTTCAGGGACATTTAATCACATGATGATGATTACAAACCTCATCACTGCTTGCTTTTCCAAATGCTGGTGTTAATTGCCAATCTTCATCACTTTTGTCCTCATTTGTTCCATCACTGTCATTACCCTCATCATCAGTATCATCTTTGTCATCATCTGTTTCATCACCATCTTCACCATTACCTTCATCATCCTCTGTCTCATCACCATCATCACCATTACCCTCATGGACAGTAACATCCTCTGCACCATCAGTATCCTCATTATCAGAATCACTCTCATTTATAGAAGCAAGATTGGACATTAAAGGTGGTTCAGGAACTCGCTTTTGATTATTTTCACTTAATTGAAATGCTGCAGATATTTCTTCTTTTCTCAAGTTGCCTTCTGGTGAAGATTTGCTGCAATTCTTATTTCTTTGATCCTTTGAATGAAGTTGCTGGGCATTTTTATTTTCACTTTTATTTTCTGTGTCAATCTGCTGAAAGATTCCAAAAGACGAGCTGCTCTTCGAGTCCTCATCATCAATAATAACAACCGATTCTGTACTAGATTTATCATCAAGTGTGTTTCCTGTCTGCTTTCTTTCCTTTATTTCATCTATCAGTTTTTCAAACTGACCTTTATTTTCTTGTACTGCAATTTTAAAAATATCATAACACAATATCAAAGTCTGGTAGTATTGTGTAGCTCCAAAAATTATCCATACCCCCTCCCCCCCAGAGGATTTAGGAATTTCCAAGGGGTGGGGGGTCACAAGAAAGAACAAAATTACAGAGTTTGTATGGAAGAAAATTTGAATTTCCATGGGTGGGGGTGGCGTCTAAAAAATACATCCGTGGGGGGTATGCATAATTTCTGGAACTAAACATTAGAGAAAGATGTAATGCATGCATAGTAAGCAACAGCACTGAAATACTTTACAATTTTCGTTGCTTGCTGATAAGCAGGTGTTAGTAGGATTATGGTAAAGACATCAGAGTATGCCAATGGTATGTGGTTGGCTAATACACTACCGACATCCTTTTTGGGCTTGTATTGTTAATTGTTACCATTATTGATAAAATAAGGTTTGAGACTGAAGTTTGGGACACATCAAAATTTTGAAAAAAATTGATGTGAATTGCATGTGTGTTTGTAAGAATGCACTATTTTTGAAATAACACAACCCTAGCCTCCTTTGCAGCCGTAAATGTTGCGTGACGACCCTAAGAACGGCTGCAAAGGAGCGAGTTTAACACAACCACTGATGGTTATGCATAAAGTGGAGACGGTGTAGAATATTCCTGAGTTAACTATTATTGGTCATGAGAAAGCTAAACTTACAATATTGTTTGTGCACTTTTTCCACTTGTTCTTCAGTCGCATCTCTATTTAGATTCTGAAGTAAACATATATAATAAAATATAAAGCATTGTATTTTTCATAAATGGTTTTTAGTAGGAAAATTATGTCCACTACAAATAGGTCCTTTTTTAACCTCCTGGGAAGTGAGAGGAAGAGAGTCCTGTCTCTCCAACATAGGACCTCTGCTCCCAGGGTATATAGCCATTACTCTAATGCAAGTGGAGGACCTTTCTTAACCTGCTAGGAAGCAAGAGGAAAAAAGACCTGTCTCTCCAACATCTTGTTTCCTAGCAGGATAGAAAAGGACCTCTGCTCCCAGGGTATATGTCCATCATGCTAATCATGATGTATACAGATCTGCTATAGAAGCTGGCATGTTGCTCATGCATTAAACCTAAAGGAATCCTATGTTGCACTTACAGGAACAGTAGAGGTAGCCTTTAAMAGCTTTGTATTTCTTTTTTCTTTATTCTCAAGTTCTTTAACAATTGCTGAAACTGCAGAATCAAAACATGTAACACTAAACCAGAGAACTTAAATAACCATGAATGATGGTATACATATCATCATCATCATTGTCATCATGGTCCGTCATCATCATCATCATCATCCTTATTATCCTTATCATTGTCATCCTCATCATTATTATGCAGACTTCGCAGTTGTTAGCAATTATGGAAATTTTTTAGGTTAATCTTATGGCTGAAACACAGCCTCAGACTTTATTACTCATAAATACAATAACCAACGTAATACAATAACTGGCTTTACCATATTATGAGGGGGGCACAATAACAGAATAGATTGGCTGAAGAAGGAACAATATATACCTGGTTTGGGATTCACAGAGTCACACTGTGCATTATATGCTACCACAAAATCTTGATGCCTTTTGATCAGTGTCTGAAGAAAAAATCCATAATGATTTTTAACATTATAAAGAAAACAGGATATTGAAGCATGTGTAAACTGCAAAAGAAATTGCTAGGTAATGCACTAAAGTATTACAAATAAGAGTACAGAAAATTAAAGAGAAGTTTGGTGTATTTTTCAGCTACAATATTGTACCCTTCTTAGGTCATTTCTCTTAGCTTCTTAATTTGCGCTTATATCTTGTCTGCATTAATATTCAAAGTTTTTTCATAAATCTAGTTGGTGGTAGTGCTGTGCTACTGAGTCATACATGGACTGTATGGTCGCTGCCAGAGGCACCTTCCCATGTTTTCATTTCATCCCAGTTGAGCTGTGCCATTGCTGAACTTGCAATGGTGAATAGCAATGAGTCTCTTTAGTTTACCTTTCTGTCTCCTTGTGTTGATAGCTTCCATTCCTTTAGCTTCTGTTTGAGCTGCTTTTCTGATAGAATGGCATACACTATTCCTGGAATTGGTTTTCTTTTTGGTCCTGCTGGTCTATACAATTATTACATTGAAATAACAGTCAATACCGTACCACATGCAACAATAGGTCATGTGGCTCACTCAACCCCCCTTATTCTGTTTAAAGTTTCCAGTGAATGACCTTTAAACTAAACCAATACCCTGAAACAACCACTGGACCAATCAAAGTTAGGACATGGCTAAATCAAAGATTAAATTGGAATTTAGTTTGTTGGGTTTAGATTTGAGGGCCACAAGGGTGGATCCAGGGTAGTTTACGTGATTTCCGTAAACTACTCAATTTTTTTCAAAGCTA